>JAOXYA010493984.1:0-15105 GCA_028565675.1 Sorex palustris | reverse complement strand
TGCACAGGGGTTATTCCTGGTTCTGAACTCAGGAATTACTCCTGGTGGTGCTGGGGGGGGGGGGAGGGGAACATATGAGATGCTGGGAATTGAACCTGGGTAGGCCGCATGCAAGGCTAAAATGCTACCTGCTGTGCTATTGCTCCAGCCCTGGAGGAGCTTTGCCTATTGACTCATTCATTTGATTTTTTTTCATGGCCTACTTGAAGGGCATTATCTTGCTAAGCACTGAGGCTACAGCTTGTTTTCCACGCAATTTCCCCTCCACTTCCTTCCCCCCACCCCATGCATTCAGTGGAGCAATGGGATGCAGGGATGCAGAGGGGAGGGTCGAGGGGGTCATAAGGAGGTGGGAGCCTGAATGAGCAGCCCTCGGGGCACCTCTGAGCTCACCTGCCCTTCTTGCTGCAGCCTTAGCCCAGTGGGCAACTGCTTCCCCGTTTTCTGGATCTGGGCAAAGATGTCTCAGCCTGGCCCCCAGGTGCTGACTCTCATGGGCTTGCGCCTGTGCTGTGATCTCACAATGGAATAAAAATGACTCCATCTTCCTCAAAGGCCAGCGGACAGGCAGCAGTGAGGTGGCAGGCGAGTGGGCGCCGGGTAAGGGGCAATGGGCTGAGTCTGAATCACAGGGGGGTGAGGGCCAACAGATAAGTGACCTAGTGTGTCCCAGGCTGCCAGGCTAACATGCTACCTGCTGTGCTATTGCTCCAGCCCTGGAGGAGCTTTGCCTATTGACTGATTCATTAGATTTTTTTTTCATGGCCTATTTGAAGGGCATTATCTTGCTAAGCACTGAGGCTACAGCCTGTTTTCCACGCAAATTCCCCTCCACTTCCTTCCCCCCACCCCATGCATTCAGTGGAGCAATGGTGTGTGTGCCCCTCTAAGCAGGAAAGGCGACCCTGTCTCTGCTCTGTTCCCTGAACTGCTGTCCACACAGTGGACTGCCTGTGCAGAGATTCTGAGGCAATGGTTAGTGGCCAGAGACCCCCATGTCCGGGGCCTGGGTGTGTGAGTGAGAAAACCAACCCCACCCTGGCATGCATCTTGTTTTTTGTTTCTGTTCCCTCAGGTGGGCTTCAAAGACCAGCTGGGGCAGCACCATGCAGGCTTTGGCAGGCCCCGTCTTCCTTTCTGGCGCTGGGTGGTAACCCCAGGCTCATCTTGCTATTTCTTGTCCTGGGCCTAGGGCCGGCCATTCACCTGGACAATCAGCTCCTTTTGGAAGGGCTAAGGCCCTTGGAGTGTGGCTCGCGGCTGGGGCCCACGGTCTCTGAGCCTGCTCAGCTCCAACACAGGGCTGGGCACGCTGACGGGTGGCTTCACACCACTTGCAGGAAGCTAGTGGAACTGCCACACCTCCAGGCCCTCTACCAGAGTGTCACACTTGCACGTGAGTTCTGTCAGTCTTTTTTATTGACTCATCGTGAAATACAGTTAGAAATCTTTCCTGTTTGAGTTTCAGTCATATAGTGATCAAACACCCATCCCTCCACCAGTGCACATTCTCCACCACCATTGTCCCCAGTACAACCCCCTCCCCTTTCCAACACCCCCTTTCCTCCATGGCAGACAATTTCTCCCATATTCTCTCTCTACTTTTGGCCATTATGGTTTTCCATACAGATACTGAGAGGCCATCGCATTTGGTCCTTTATCTACTTTCAGCACACATCTCCTATCCCCAGCAATCCCTCCAACGATCATTGACTTAGTTATCCCTTCTCTATTCCAGCTGCCTTCTCCCCTAGCTCCTGAGACAGGCTTCCAACCATGGAGCAATCTTCCTGGCCCTGTGTCTACTGTTCTTGGGTGTCAGAGTCGTATGATGTTATTTTATATTCCACAAATGAGTGCAGTCCTTCTCTGTCTGTCCCTCTCTTTCTGACTCATTTCACTTCTGTCAGTCTTACAAGCTCTGCCCATACCTCCTTATTCCTGGTCAACAGCGGCTGACCCCACCTGTGTGAGTCATGTTGTTGATCACATCCATCCCACCAAGGCTGATGCCGAGGATTGTGAAAGAGGACAGCCTTGTCCCGTGCTTCTCAGGACCAGGCTGCTCATTGTTCCATCAAGGAGCTGAGCTACTGAGACTTTGAAAATACTCTTCATCAAGCCGATGAAGACCATATCTTGTTCCTTTTCCCAACTTTATTTATTTTTATTATTTTTTTCTTTTTTGGGTAGCACCTGGAGATGCACAGGGGTTACTCCTGGGTCTGCACTCAGGAATTACCCCTGGCAGTGCTCAGGGGACCATATGGGATGTTAGAAATTGAACCTGGGTCGGCCGCATGCAAGGCAAACAACCTACCCACTATGCTATTGCTCTAGCTCCTCCCAGCTTTATTAAGGTATTCTAGATTGAAAACAAAACAAAACAAAACAGTGAAAAGGGTGCGAACCCCACCCCATCCCTAATTATTCAGGTGCTGAAGAATTTTCAGAGGGCTGAGTGCTTGCTTTGTATGTGGGGGTCCCAGGTTCAATCCTCAGCACCCCTAGTTCCTTTGGCCCCACAAGAGTCAACCCCTGAGAACTGTGGGGTATGGCTCCAGGCCCCACCCCCTCAAATTGTTGACATTTAGGTTGTCCAGTTTGGTGTTTTTGTAGATACATGCACTGTGAAATACCATCGCAATCAAGGTAAACAATTCACCCCCCCCCCCCTTTTGGTGTTGAGATTAACCCAGCAAATTTGAAGTTTTATTAATCATAGTCGTTTTGTTGAAACTTTGGTCCCCAGATGTGTTCATGGTGTAACTGAATGTTGTCTAGTCTTTCCACAGGCAGAGGGTTGAAGGCTTCTGTTGGCACTGATGATTTTTCCCTGCTTGCCAAGTTTCCCCTTCTCTCTTGCTCCCCATCCTTTCACTCGGTCATTCGTCTGTTACTATGCTTGACGTTCTCCTTAGCTTTCACCTGACAGCCTGAGCGGCAGTCTTTGCCTTTCTGCATCTCATTGACTTCACCAGCGTAAAATCCCCTTGTTTCTACCAAGTCGTTGCAAAGAGCAGGATTTTCTACTTGATTGAGTCTTTGTACTATTCCTTTGTCTATAAATACTGTGGGCTGGAGCTATAGTATAGCGGGTGGGGTGTTTGCCTTGCACATGGCTAACCCGGGTTGGATTCCTCCACCCCTCTCGGAGAGTTTGGCAAGCTATTGAGAGTATCCCACAGGCACGGCAGAGCTTAGCAAGTTCCCGTGGCATAGTTGATATGCCAAAAATAGTAACAAGTAGTCTCACAATGGAGAGTTACTGGTGCCTGCTTGAGCAAATCGATGAACAATGGGAGAACAGTGCTACAATATATGTATGTATATACGTACATATATATGTCTATTTTCCGCTATCTATGATTGGGTGTCTACTATTTGAACCCCATAAAATGTGGTGTGGTACTCTTGGAGTATGGGTAGGGTGTGTTTTTCATGGCCACATGATCCAGGAATAGGTTCACTGTTGTGTGAGGCTCTGTGCTAGCTTGTGGGGAGCGGCCTTGAGCCTGGCAGTGGTTGAGTTCTGGAGGTCTTCTGCTGTCGGGGCTGGGTCCCTTGGGGCGGGGAGGGCTCTCACCCTCTCCTCTCTGGGGCACCCCGCGTGAAACAGCCTGGTGCGGGGTCCGGTGGCATGGTTATGGTGAACGTCATGTTATGCTCCCTTCCGGGAGAGAAGGACAATGCATGATCATTCTTGCTTAATATTTTAAGAGACATTTTGTTGCAACTCTTTCAAAATTTTGAAAGGTGGAAATTTAAAATCTTGGTATTGATTATGCTTTAAAGTTTATAGAAAGGAAGTGTACTGATATTCTTGCATTAAGCTTTACGAAGATTTAAACTAATTCTTTTTGTAGTTCTGCCAAATAGCCTTTCCTTTTCAATAACATTCCTTAGGATTTTTATAGCCAAGTACATTTTATTTTCTTGCTAGTGAATTGGAATTGGATAAAATAAAACCCCACAAATGGAGGAGTTGGAAATTATACACTTTAAAAAAGATTCATTTTGTTTTACTCTTAGTTTAGTGGGGTTTGGATTTGGTTAAATTAAATATTGAATCTTTCTATGTAGCAATCTAAGCTGAGAACTACATTGTTACCCAGTGATTTTCTAAAAGAATGTTTTTTTCTCATCTGTTTACAACAATACTTAGCTTAAATATTTATGCTGGTTGAATGTGATTTAAATAGGACATTTTGCATCAATATGATTTAATGTGTAGATAAGACCTATTTTAACCATAGTAAGTTGATTGGCAATGTTTTTGCCCTCAACTTTTCTTCACTTGTACACAAAGTATAAGTACTTATTCAAAATATAAGAAAGGGTAAGTATATTTTTTCAACACGAGATATTTTTCAGAACTGTTTTCTTAATGAAGTGTTAATTTCATGAGACTACATTCAACCCTGTACCTGGTGTAATTTTAAAATTAATTCTTGTAACCTCACTTTACTAATAATGTTTACTATCTTTCCTAATAATGTATTAACTAATTAATCAGGTCTTCACATTTAAAAAATATTCTTTACAAAAAGCTTATGTCAGAAATATCAAGATAACTGCAATGAATCTTATATATAATATCTTTTTGTATATGAACAAAACTGTTGCTTTTAACATTCAGTGTTGCAAGATTTTAAGTTATGTAGAATTAACATGACTGTTTTCATTGTAATTTGTTAACTCTTGTACATATTATTAAAGTGAATTTGAAGTTGAATAAAAAACTAATCAATAAATATTCACCCACAGAGAGGATGGTTGTGCCAGATGCCTGCAAGGGGAATTTCACCTGGCCTCTTTTAAAAGAAAATATTTATTTTAGGCACCACGATTTACAACAGTGGGTTTTCTTGCATAAATCACGATGACAACACTGCACCGTCTACCAGAGTGCCACTTCTCCCTACCACTGTCCCAGTGCCCCACACCCCCATCCAGCCATCTTTCCCCTGTGGTAAACCCCCCACTGAAAACCAGTTTTCAGTTTCTGTTGTCTTGTATTTGTTGCACCTTTACTATGTTTCCTTTTATTCCATAAAGAAATTATACTATGTTGATTTCTCTCCTTCTGACTCACACACTCAGCATGATACTTCCAGATTCATTCACGTAAAAAATAAATTGCATGACTTCATCTATACTTATAGCCAGGCAATATTCTATTGTGTATATGGACCATACCTTCTTTATCCAGTCATCTGTTCTTAAAACACTTGGGTTGTTGCCAAATTTGGTTATGGTGAATAGTGTTGCAATGAACATAGAACTGCAAATGTATTTTTGCAATAGAATTTTTGGTCTTTTGAGGTAGATGCCAAGAATTGTAGTTGCTGGGTCATATAAAAGCATGATTCCTAAATTTTTGCGGAGTGTTTATATTGTTTTCCAAAAAGGCTGAATAAGTTTACATTCCCGCCATTTCCCCCCACATCCAAGTCAGCACTAGTTGTCTAACTGAAGCTGAACTTTGGCTGGTGCTGGAGATGGTCAAAGACTTTCTCTAGATCTGAATTACTCTGAATAGAAGCAAGTGCTTCACTGACTTGTCAAAGCAGGAGGAATAGCTTTCAGGGTTGTTCGGGAGGAGATGAATCCATCCTGTACTGTGGCTGTTACTTGGGGGGGGGGTCTTCTCTCCCACGCCCTCATTTTCCCACAAGTACCAGACTGGACACTGGGTCAGATGCAGCCTTTGCACACAATGGCTGTGGGCAGATTGTCCCACATTCACACCTATACACCCTGCAGAGCACCAAGAGACAGGGCTCTTGTCTGGCCTATACTCACCCAAGATGGCTGGAGATGCAACACTGGGTCCCAACACAGTGACGGAACCAGTGAGCTGAAAGCTTGGTGCCCCCTGAACTCTGAGCAAGCATTTACATCATGGCATATTAGCTATGGAATATGCTGAATCTTCTTCAGATGAGGGTGTGAAAGCTAAGGAGCCATTTCAGCAATGTTGGGAGAGGCCAATGCTCTCTGGCTCCAAAGTGTGGGCCCTGTACCAGTAGCCTTGGTGTCCCCTGAAAGGATCCAGAAACCCCATTTTTGGCCTCACAGTGATCCACTACCATCACAGCCACTGTCCATGAGCCACACCACCTATGCGGTGTCATTTGAAATAGAGCCCCATAATGAAGTGATGATTCTTTGAATCTTGTAAGTCAACTCAGTTATCCTATTTGGATCTTGCTTTCAGAGAAATGGCCCAACTTCACAACTAAATTTCAAAAGTAGGTGATGCTGTCGAATCTTCCCAAATACAGGCTGAGAATTCTGGGCCCTTCTCTGAATGGGGGCAGGCAGATCCTCCTTTTTGCCTGAAGGCCCAGCAGCCCACAGCCACACCCAACACCTTCTGACATAGAAATGGCACAGCTCCACAACCGAACCTCATCAATGGCCAAGCCACCATATAATTCAAGATCTATAGCTCCTGAACCTATGAATGTCTCCAAATTTCACAGTGCTGTCAGCCCAGTAGGATGAGAGCAAGTCTGATGGGAAAATTACATTAAAGCCCACCAAGCTCAAACAATAGCCTAAACAATAGCACAGAAGGCTCACCTAGCACCAACCAGCACTGTAGATCCTCAAACAATGACTTTAGTAACGGCCATTGTAAGTAATAACAATGATCACAAGTTGACACTTTTTAATCTAAGTTTTGGTGATTCCATTTGCATTTGTGTTGTAACAAACAATATGAATTAAATTTGTTTGTGCTTACAGGGGGGCAGACTGGGATGGTGGGTGGTAAACTGGAGACATTGGTGGAGAGAAGGTCATGCTGGTGGTGGGATTGGTGTTGGAACATTGAATGCCTGAAACAAATGTATTATGAACAATTTGGTGAAGCATGGTGTTTTCATAAAAAGCTTTTTAAATTTTCATATGAGTGTCACCTGTTTTTTTGAACTTAAACAAATGTGTAAGGCTGGACAGAGCACATGTTCTGCATTGGGGAGGGCTGTCGTGAATTCCCAGCTTGACTCGGTTTCTTGGGCACATCTGGAAAGGACCCTGCAATCCTGAGCTGAGAACTGCCCCTGAGCACTGCTGACGTGGCCACCAAGCCTAGCCACCACCACCGACAAAAACAAACAGTGAAACACATGGCCAAGAAATTAAGAATTGTACGCCAGACTGACATTTCTGCTGGGTAACTCCACCTCTGAATCTTGATCTGCTTGAGATCTCTGGGGGTGGATGTGCCAGCAGCACCACTCAGCGCCAGGGTGGGCAGAACGTAGCTTGTGGCTGAGTGCGATTCTCTATGGTTTTGGTGAATCAAGTTTTGTGAGGTCATGGACACTCTCGTGTGCTGCCTCCTGGCACTAGCTCTCCCTGTTACCGGCCCTGCTGAACAACAGTTAGGACCAACTGATGCCCATTTGTGTGTCACTAGGGCAGAGTCTGACCCTGGTCTGGTGAGGTGACCCCAGCCTCATCTACGGTCTATTCCTGTCCCCCAATATCAGGAATGTGCCTTGCTGCAGGGGACCACCCGCTTCCTTGATGGAAGACAAAGACCATCAGGCCATGGGTCTCAGCATGGAAAGATATATAGATGAGCCAAAGTCCAACCCAGCAGTCAAGGGGCTGCCAGCTCACCTGGCATCCTGGTTAACCCCCAAACATGGAGCCAGAGCAGCCCTTGAGGACTATGACAGTGGTCCCCAAACGAATGAAATAAACCAGCAAACAATCCAAAAACATGAGTGCAGATGCCTTGTAGTGTCTCATGCTTGCTGGCTGGCACTCTCCCATTTTCAAGTCAGACGTGGGCAGTCTCTGCTCAGTATGGGGTGTCCTTGTCCCCCTCACCTGTCCCTCGCAGGTGGTTGCTCATCTGGAGTGCTCAGCAGGACCTATGGTAGAATAAGTTGGACTCAGGCCTCTGACTTGCCTGAAGTAAAGGGGATGAGAGTGGAGGTGGGAGACAGCCTGGCTGGGGAGCTGCCTCACTGTAGGAGACTCATCTAGAGAGGCCCCGACTGGAAGCCAGTTACAGGGAGAAGCTGATTTCTGGTTGCACTTCTGTCTTCCCAGACTCATTCTCGGGAGTAGGGTGAATGCCAAGGATGGCGTATGTGATATCAGGAGTGTTGGGGGTCATACCAGGTCTCAGGAATTCAGGACTTCCCCAAATGACGCTGGGATCCATCGAAGCTTAAGAGCAAGAGGAAAGAGCTTAAGATCCATCGAAACTTAAGAGAGGATGAGCAGGGACAGAACCCATTTCTAGGTGCTTGAGGCCCCAAGTTTGACACCTGCACTTCATGTCCCTAGGCCAGTGTGGCCCCAGCAACATGGCATCTCCAGTTCCACAGTGTCAGACCCACATCAGGGGACAGCACACCTCCTGGAGTGTTCCCCAGCACCACCTGAGCACCATCGGGGAGGCCCTTATTGACAAATCAAAGACACAGACAGTGAAGAATGCCCGATGTCCGTGAACTCCCCAGCCTCGGCCTCATGCCTGGTCGTGTTGATGGAGTTGCTGACTCCAGGCACTGAGACGCTGTGGTCCTACTGCTGAGTCCCTGTCCCTATCACCTGCCAGGGTACCAGGTCAGCTCTCAGGCCCTTTTGACTATGATTGGGACTAGGGTTCTGAAGTCACCTGTGCATCTCCCCATCTTTGCTTGGAGGATTTTAAAGTGGCAAAATGTGTGTGGAAGGTGGGGGGAGTTGTGGTTTTTCAACAATTATGATTGGTTCTAGATTGTACCCTTTCTGCTCATTGGCAGTTCATACTTGTCTTGGTTATCATGGAGAGAAGAAAGAGAACAAAATATTTTTTCACAATTCTTCAAGAAGACTGTTCTTGGAAACTCATTCTTTCTGGTCTGTTAATTGATTTTTCTCCCCTTAAGTTAATTTTTAAAAATTTAATTTTTAATTTATTTTATGTTATTATTTTGCCTTTTGGGTCATCCCCACCCATGCTTATGGGTAACTCCTGGCTCTGTAATCAGGAATTACTCCTGGCGGTACTTAGAGAACCATATGGGATGCCGGGGATCAAACCTGGGTTGATCACATGCAAGGCAAACTCCCTCCTCATTGTACAATTACTCCAGCCCTTAAGTTAATTTTTTTCCCTTTAATGTTCTGTAAGATGGAGTTTTGGGCCCAGGAGGAATTGATTTAATTGACCTCATATACTCTTTTCCACACCAGAATTTCAAGTGACAGAGGGTCTTCTTAGTCTGGGCTTTATTGCCTGTTGATTTATTTGCTATGTCAGGCTACTGTAAAGCAAAGTAATACAGTGTTTAAGAAGAGTGAAACACAGAGTTCACTGTAGCCACAGCTGTGTCCTTCCACCTTCCCACCCCTTCCTGCCTCAGTTTCCTTCCTGTCTGCAGCACCCCATCTAGTGATGGCTATCCCCCTTGAATGTGTCCCCTGAGGTGAATCCTTGTGCCCTCCAACTTATTAGCTGCCTGGCTTTGGTGAGTAGCAGACACCCACAGCGAGGATGTGAGATGCTGGCCATGAAAGGAGGCAAACGACGATGCTCTAAGGTTCAATTTTCTCTTTCTCTGAAAAATATGTGGATGTTCAGTGAGCCAACCATTATGTGCACAGACAGCGCAGCACCCCTTATATCCTCAAGACCTGAGCTACCTTGAGTTACAGGTCTCAGGCAAAGGTGACTTGTTTCTTTCCAAGGACATTCTAGAACTCGGGGCCCTGGCCTGCTGTGCTGAGAGGGATGCTCTGTGCTGTGAGTGGACAGTCATTACTGGCAGGCTGAGAAGTTCTTGTCCAGGACACATTTTGTCATGATAAAAGTCATTTCACAGGCACAAACCCCCACACCCAGATGTGGTCATGCAGTTGCCGGGAGCAGAGTGACGTGTGCTAGGATGGAAAGAGAAGTCTGTGGTGAAGGAGCTGGTTTCAGGATGAGTGACATTATTTCTCTAGAACAACTGGGCAGGTCATTAGCTCTGTCCTGCCATTGGGCAGCTGCAGGGAAGAATTTGCACCTGGTTTCGGGACCACCCCCCCTCCTTGATGTTTGGTGGTTGGGTTTTTTTTTTCCATCTTCATCTTTATTGTTTGAGGGGTGGAGGGGTACGCGGGACTGATTCCATTTTAAGTTTGGTGTAATGATTGCCCAAACACAGTGACTACAAGTGGCTTTTCTGTCTTGCCAGCTCTTTGGCCTGCACCTCTAAGCTGCCCCATTTTAACAGTCAAATGGCTTCTCTCTTTCTCTGGACTGTGGCGACTTGAATGAGCGCCTGTGGCACTTTCTGCTTAGCCCAGAGAGAGTGGGCCACGGTTTCATCTTGGTTCTCTTTGTGCTGGTCTTGACTGGCCTTTTACAATATGTTTGGAAGTTGCTCTTCTTCCATTTTTTGGCAAGTGTTTGAGAAAAACAAGCACAGGTTCTTCAGAGATTTGGTAGAACTCACTTACAAATCACCTACTTCAGGCTTTTGTTGGGAGAATTTTGATCATTGTTTTAGTTTTTTATCCTTGTAGTCAGTCAATCAAAAAAAAAAACAAAGTTTTTTCCCTTTCTGGTTCAGACTTTGCAGACTGTATTTCTCTAAAAATGGAATCCTTTTTTTCAGATTATTAAATGTATTATTTGGAACCTAGGGCTGAGTACACTTGGCTGTAAGGGCCAAGAGAAAATATCCCAGACTCTGCTTAGGGCCCCCGTTTCAAAGAGCAACTGGAGGGTCCAGAGAGATAGGACAGTGGGGAAGGTGCTTGTCGTCCATGCAGCTGGCCCAGTTCCATGCCTAGAACCACATAAACCACATAAGGTCAGTCCCCTGAGCCCTGCCAGGAGGGATCCTTGAGCACAGAGTCAGAAGTAAGCCCTGAGCTCTGCTGGGGGTGGCCCCAAAACCAGGGGGGAAAAAAAAGAAGCAGCCATTCTTGTACTGTAACATAAGAAGAGACAACACAGGGGTGGAGGGGTCTGGCCACAGAAGACATTGTTCCTAAGCATGGGTGGTGGCACAAATTTTCTTTTACTAAAGTAGTTTTTGATCATTTCATTAGCCATTTAGTAATCACAAGCAATATAAAATATTGTGGGCCTGCTATGGTGGCAAGCTGGAGGGGTGGAAAACGAGGACAATGGTGGAGGAAAGGTGACAGTGATGGTGGGGTTAGGGTAAGAATACTGAACGCCTGGAGCGAATCATCATGAACAACTTTGCAAACCTCAGTGTTTCAGTAAAGTGGGTGAAAAATGAGTAGTGGCAGCTGTGTCCTGACTCAGAGGTACCCAGATCTCAAGGGCATGGGCTCAGACGCTCCATGCTGCTCTCGGCCTAGGCCTGGCACATATACTCAGTGTCTCGCTGTGGGCCAGGCCAGCCCAAAATTGAGTCCAGAGGCTTCTGGACTGCACCCTCTCCAGGCACATGGTGGAGCAGGCCTGGGGGAGCTACAAGGGCCCCACTTCGTGTTGGTGTCTGATTTAAAGAAGCATTAGATTGTGAATGCTTCCTACCTAATCAAGGATACCAATTTCCCTCTAAGTGGCAAGGCATGGGACCCCTCAGTTTCGGTCAGCCTGAGCCCACAGGCCTGTTGGGGGCTCTGGTCAACTGTCTTTGCTCTTAGGTGAGCGAGAGAAACACGGTGAGAAAGCTCTCTTGCTGAGCAACCCAGGGTCCCCAGCGCAGGGCATTTTGTTGGGGTACAGATAGGTGTGGCCTCTCGTTCTGCCCTTCCTGGGTCATGTCACTGCTGTGCAGGTGTCTGGGCTCCTGAGCTGATGAAGGGATATGCAGGGGGTAGTTTTCCCATGGCAGAGGGGGAACACTAGCTGGGTGGGGACCGACTCACTTCTATGCTGTTCTTTAAGCCCAGCCCATGTCTCCTCATGCCACGAACATAGCTGATTTTGTGGCACGTTCTTCAGTTTGCTCCTTTGGGATTAACTCTGCACTCCTCACTACCCAGAGACTCAGGCTTGTCTTGTGTCAGTTCCCCCTGCTCCTGGAAGCCTGCAACTCTCTGCTCTTCAGTACCTCAAAGAACCCCAAACTGCCTGACCCATGAACTCCAGGCCTCCCTCCCTTTCCCAGAGGAAGCCGAGGCTCCGGCTCCAGCCTAGATGCCTCCAGGATGTCAGCCCAGTTCCCTGAATGCTAGACCACTTATACCCATCTGAAATAGCCCAAACATGAGAAGAAAGGAAGGAAGGAAGGAAGGAAGGAAGGAAGGAAGGAAGGAAGGAAGGAAGAAAGAAGAAAAAGAGAAAAGCAGTTTCTGAGTATTTTCTGGAATCATATCACGCAAGATCACACTAGACTTGTTAGAACACATTCACCTTCTCAGTATGCAGGGAAGTGTAACTGAAAATCCTAAGTGCTCATTTCTGATGCAAACTGACTCATGTCGTGCTTGGAGAGCTGTTTCACGCCTGGGAGAAGAGCCTCTGAGGGGCTTCCCAGGTTGTTTGTTCTCCCACTCCTGTGAGGGGTGTGTGTGTGTGTGTGTGTGTGTGTGTGTGTGTGTGTAATGTGGGAGTGAGGTGTGTGGTTTGTGCATGTGTATGTGTATGCACATGTGTGTGAGTGAGATGTGAAGTGTGTGAGTGAGGAGGGAGATGTGTATGTGCATGAGATGTGAGGTGTGTGTTGTGTGTGACTGTAAAAGAGGAATGAAGTGTGTGAGGTTTCTGGGGTGAGTAAGGTGTACTTGAGGTGTATAGTGTGTGGTGTGAGTGAGGTGTCTGGTATGTATGAGGATGTGTAGTATGAGTGATGTGTGTGATAAATGACATGTATTTCTGCATATGTGTGTGAGGTGTGTGGTGTGTGAGGTGTGGTATGTGTGGTATGAGTGAGGTGTTTTATTACACGAGGTTGTGTGATATGAGTGATGTTTGTGATGTGTGTTACATGTGTGGCGTGTGTAGTATGAGGGAGGTGTGTGATGTATGTGATGAGTCTGTGCATGTATGTGAGATACATGGTATGAATGAAGTGTATGGTAAAAATTAGGTGTATGTGAGGGGTGTGATGTGGTATGACTGGGTGGTATGAGTGGAGTGTGTAGTGTGTGTGCACATGTGTGTGAGGTATGAATGAGGTATGTGGTGTGTGTGTGAATGTGTATGAGGTTTGTGGTGTGTGAGGTGTGTGGTGTGTGTGAGGTGTGTGATGTTGTGAGGTGTCTAGTACAAGCGGTGTGGTGTGTGTGTGCATACGTGAGGTGAATCATTCAAGCACAAACCCACATTGTGGTCACACGCTTATCTCCTGCTTCTTCCAGTTCTCTCTGGGGTCCCCTTTGGGTCCCACAGTGGCTCATCCGGAAGGAGCTATGCTGTCCCCAGTCATGGTGGCTGGAGACGGTGGGATGGCAGGCCCTGCCCACCGTCCATGTCTGTGCGTGTGGAACTGCAGCTGTTCTCCTCTCTACCTGCCCCACACTTGGACTTTCTATAACATTTCATTAATTCATTCATTACTTTTGGCTTGATGACCACACCTGATGATACACAGAGTTCAGAGACCTAAACTCTGAGTTCAGGGATCACTCCTGGAGGGTCTTGAGGGATCATATAGGGGAGAGAACTGGGGTCAGCCACACACAAGGCTAGCACCCTACCTGTGTACTATTTGGACCCGGGAGATCATTTTAGAGATTTAATTCTGTAAACAGGGTAACTGTTGGAAGGCAAGTATTATGTCCCACTGTCTGCTGACAACAGGCTGGAGAGCTAATATTTACTATCCCTGTTTCAGGGATAAAATACTACTCTTCACTGTGCTGTGATCTTGGAAAATATGTTACCAAAAATATGCACTCCTGAGGTTGGAAAGAGCAGATAGGACACTTGCTTGACTTGAGCACATCTAACTCTGATTTGATTCCCAGTACCACATATTGCCAAGAGTAAGCCCTGCCTGTGTGTGGACCTAAAGAAAGAGAAGAAAAGTAAAGTATCTTGATTACTGAAGATTCTGAAAAGTAATTGAGGTATGCAAGCATTTGTACTATCAAAGCCTGTGGAACTGGAGAAATGAAGTGAGGTGGATTGGGACCCCACCGTCTGTGCTTAGGCTTACTTCTGGCTTAGGAATCACTCCTGATGGTCCTCAGGGGACTCAATGCAGTGACAGAGATTAAACCAGAGTTGACCGCTTATAAGGCAAACACTTTCTTGCTGTTCTATCTCTCAGGCCCAGGGGAGAGCTTCCGGAAGTGCTGTGAGACTCCAGCCTTTCTTCTGAATTGAATGATGCAGGTCTGGATTAAGGATGGATTGAGGATGATGAGACTCCCATCACCTCAAATCCTTCTGCCTTACAGTTTGGATTACTGAGTAGAATACATGCCCAGGGACTGGAGCCATAGTATAGCAGCTAAAGGCTATTAGCTTAAATGTAACTCACCCAGGTTCCATCTCTGGCAGCCCATATGGTCCCCTGAGCACTGCCAGGAGTATTCCTGAGTGCAAAGTCAGGAGTAACCCCTGAGCATCATTGGCTGTGAACCAAAGAGCCAAACAAAAAAAAAAAAGAAGGAAAAAGAACACTTCCAGATGATTTTTCCCAAAGACCAATTATTAAGACCAATTTTTTATTGGTAAGTGATGGGCACTAGAGCAGAAACAATGCTTGCATGTGGATGAATGGAAGTGTGGATGGATGGATGTGTGGATAAATGGTTGATGAATAATGATAGGTGTATTTAACCATTTTGGGACCACACCTGGTAGTTCTCAACACTTATTCCAGGCTCTGTGCTAAGGGACTATATGTGGTGCCTAAAATCAAACTGTGTCAATTGTATGCAAGACAAATACCCTAACCCTGTATTAACAGTCCATTTTCTGCATTTTTGTTATTGTGAATAATGCTATTGGAACCTGGGTGCAAATACTTAAGTCCCTGATTCTGATTCCTTAAGGTGAAATCCAGAAGTGGGATTATGGCATTGGACAGCAGCTCTATGGAGTTTTTTGGAGGAATATTCAACTAGTTTTAAAATGGGACATTGAAAATACTCTCCAATGCCTCTTTTGCAGACCACAACACCCAAAAGGAGAGAGAGAACACAGGGGATTGCCCTGCCACAGAGGCAGGG
>JAOXYA010493975.1:0-15105 GCA_028565675.1 Sorex palustris | reverse complement strand
ATCAGATACCCCTCCCTCCACCAGTGCCCATTTTCCACCACCATGGATAATATCCCCCCACCCCCATCCCCCCATCCTCTCCTGCCTCTGTGGCAGGGCAATCCCCTGTGTTCTCTCTCTAGCACCTTCCCCTCTTTCTTCTCTCTCCAGCCTCTCTCGCTCTCGCTCTCTCTCTCTCTCTCTCTCCCCTTTTATTTAATTTTGTTTATTTTTTTTGCTTTTTGGGTCACACCCGGTGGTGCACAGGGGTTACTTCTGGTTCATACACTCAGGAATCACGCCTGGCGGTGCTCGGGGGACCATATGGGATGCTGGGGATCGAACCCGAGTCAGCTGTGTGCAAGGCAAACACCCTACCCACTATGCTATTGTTCCAGCCCCTTCTCTGTCTCTTTCCTAACTCTCTGTGTCTCTGTATCTCTGTCTCTTTCTGTGTCTCTGTCTCTGTCTCTCTCTCTCTCTCTTTTTTGGTGCTACACCAGTGATGCTCAGGGCTTACTTCCAGCTCTGCATTCAAGAATCAGTCCTGGCAGGCTCAGGGGCACCTTCGGGGGTGCTGGGGACCACCACGTGCAAGGCAAGTGCCCTCCCCTCTGTGCCATCACTCCGGTCCCTCTTTTCCCTGGTGGGGACTTCCTGTAGCAAACCATTCTGCTGCCTGCCAGGTGCTGGCTCTCAGGGCCGCTGAGGGTTAACTCCCATGTTCCTTTCCCGGTGAGGCCAGGACCTCTGCTCCGGACAGCAGAGGGGCCCCAGGACCCAGGACCCCCTCCCCACAGCCTCCCACCCCTTTCCCCCAGGGTCCTGCACAACTATGGGTGGGTGGGGGGTGTCTCTATTTTGCAGCTTCCACACAGTTCCCAACAGGGCGCTGTGACAGGTGGAGAGCGCTGTGGGCCCGCAGCCCACCCCCCCAGGGACCTCCATCCCCAGGCTGGCGGCCTCCCGCTTACCTCCACATTGCCGCTCAGTCATCTTTCCTCCTCTCAGCCGGCTGCTTCTTGGCGGGCCCCAGGCTTTGCTCCTTGGCATCCAGTCTTCTCCGCTGGTAGATCTTGACGCCCGCGAAGGCCAGGCAGAGGATGAGGGTCTTGGCCGCCAGGATGTACAGCAGCAGGGGCACGTGCTCCAGGACCTGAAACGCCACAAACCAGTGTGCTGGGTGCGAGAGTGCTCGGCCTGGATACGCTCACCGAGGTCCTGACGCCCACCTCGCTCCCGACCCATGAAGGCTCTGCCCGGATGGGTCCCTAGCGGCTGGGCCCCTGCTCCCAAGGCTGCAGGATATCCCTGCACAGGGTTACAGCAGGGAGGCGGGGCCACTTGGGTCGGTCATTTCACTTTTTTGTTGTTGTTGTTTTTAGGGTCACACCCAGCGATGACAGGGGTTACTCCTGGCTCATGCACTCAGGAATTACTCCTGGCAGTGCTCAGGGGGACCATATGGGATGCCGGGAATCGAACCCATGCAAGGCACACGCCCTACCTGCGTCATATCACTTTTTGAGCTTCCCCTGCCTCTGCCCCATTTTTTTTTCTTGGAGGGAGTTTGTTTTTTGCCAAGGGAGGCTGGACCCCCACCTTCCTCCTGGTTCTCTGCTCTAAGCCATGAGCCCCGAGCAGGCAAAGACAAAATAGCTCTAAAAACCAACACAGTAAATCTCTAAATGCGACTTTTTTCCATCCCCCCATGCCTGTTGCTTCCTGTCTGAGGTGGGCCACACTCAACTCTGACTCCCAGCTCTGTACTCAGGAATCACTGCTGGTGGGCTCAGGGGACCCTCTGGGTAGGGAACCAGCAAATCGCTGCGTGCAAGACAAGTGCTCCCCCCCACCCCAACCAGTCCTGTGCTCCAAAGAGCTGGGGGATACAAGAACAGACAACTGGTTAAAGAAACTGTGGTACATCTACACAGTGGAATACTATGCGGCTGTTAGGAGAGATGAAGTCATGAAATTTGCTAAGTGAAATGAGTATCATTTGCTAAGTGAAATAGTCAGAAAGAGAGGGACAGACATAGAAGGACTGCACTCATTTGTGGACTATAAAATAAAATAACATGAGACGGACACCCAAGGACAATAGATACAAGGACCAGGAAGTTTGTGCCATAGTTGGAAGCCTGCCTCATGAGCGGTGGGGTGGGGGTGGGGGGAGAAATGAGCTGGAATAGAGAAGGGATCACTAAGTTAATGATGATTGGAGGGATCATTCAGGATGGGAGATGTGTACAGAATATAGATAAAGGAGCAAATATGATGACCTCTCAGTACTTGTATTGCAAACCATAATGCCCAAAAGGAGAGAGAGTATGGGGGAAATTGTCTGCCATAGAGGGAGTGGGAGGGTGGGAAAGGGGGGGTATACTGGGGACATTGGTGGTGGAGAATATGCACGGGTGGAGGGATGGGTGTTCAATCATTATGTGACTATAACGCAAACATGCAAGCTTGTAACTATATCGCACAGTGATTCAATACAATAAAAAATTAAAACAAACAAACAGGGGCTGGAGCAATAGCACGGCGGGTATGGCATTTGCCTTGCATGCAGCTGACCTAGGTTCGATTCCCAGCATCCCATGGGGTCCCCCGAGCACCGCCAGGAGTAATTCCTGAGTGCATGAACCAGGAGTAAATCCTGTGCATCGCCAGGTGTGACCCAAAAAGAAAAAACAAACAAACAAAGAGTTGGGGAGTGGGAGGGGAATGACCTCTCTGAGCTTCCAGATCCTGCTGCCAGATCTTTCCAGTTCTCTTTGCACTAAGAAACCAGTAGATGCAGTGAGGAAAATGCTTATAATCCTTGACGTGGATGCACACAGGGAGATGGTAGTTTGAGATTGCACGTGGCCATACAAGGGGAAAATAATCGGAAGGAAGTACCACCAGGAGCGCTCATATCTAGAGGGGGAGAGTAAACAGGCTCTTTGACTTATTTTCCTATTTTTCCAAGCAGCTGCAATGCAATTAGTTTTGTCAGGTGTGCTTTTTTATTGTTGCTAGGAGGACTCAAAGGCCAGCTTGCTAAGGGTATGGGGAATCACCCGGTACCTCCCAACTTGAATGAAGCCTAAAACATACAAATTAGGACCCTGGTGGTACTAAAAAGGAGACTACTCAAGGAAAAGCCCATAATTCAGGATCATCCTATTCTTCTGAAATGAATGACTTGGGGTAATTTTTGTAAAGGGCAAATGATTTCTGTGATCTGAAGAGAAACCAGAGTTACTCAGAGTAAAATTTTGCAATGATGGTATCACACCCTCACCTTCCAGTTCATGCTGGACCCAGGAAGGCACTTCCGCTGGGGCAGGGCCCCTCGGCACAGCACCCGAGAAAGAAGTGGGCAGGGCCCTCAGCTCTGGTGGGAGAGAAGAAACAGAAAAAGTATTAAGCAAATGCTGATGATGAGAGAAATCTACTGTAATTGGGGAGTGTCACAGTCCTCAGCAAGGTGACCTAGAGCCTGGGGTGAGGGCAGCCGTGCCCCAAAGTGGCTGTGCCAGTCCTGGTCCATTCCCGTGGAAGCCCAGAGCTCAAGGGCGTCCCGTCCAGGAATGGAGCGTGTCCGTGGAGGCTTCAGACATGCGGTGAGGGAGTCAGTGATGGGAGAGCAAGGAGGTGGTGCAGGGAAGGCAACTCACACCTAGCATCCCCCCACTCAAAGTGAGCAAGAGGCAGGAGATGGGAGGAAGGAGGTGATAGGCCTCAGAGCTCCCCCACCAGGTTTACTGGGAGCTTCCAGGACACCGGGTGGGCCAACTCCTGGCTCTGTGCTCATGCCTGGCAGTACTTGAGAAACCAGATCCAGTCTCAGGGATGAAACGGGGGCGTGTAATGTGCAAGGCAAATGCCTCACCCCGGTGCTCTCTCTCTCTGGGGACTGTGATGCGTACCCAAGAGTCAGAAGCCTGGAGCTCTGGATGAAGAAGCTATGCACGCTGACGGGCCCCCTCCGAGGGTATCAGGACCATCTGAAAATTAAGAAAGGGCCGTCAACCATGTTGGTAGCTTTCAATCTTCTTCATACCTGCTGAAACAGGTATCGGTCCAAAGACCAGAGGGTGAAAACCAATAAACTCGAAGGTCCAGAGTGCCTTTCCGCTGTGTCCAGAGACTTACACATATTCTCCACAGCGTCCCAAGGTTGTGCCGAAGGGCATCAGGTGTGCACTTGCTCATGCTTCAGCTCTGGGGCACCCCTTAGTGCCTGCCCTCCAGAGAGGTGGAAATGAGTGTGACATGTTCCCTCCCCGGCCGGGTCCCTGAGTGTCTCCCCAGCTGCCCTGCAAGCAGAGAGCATTTCCCGGAATGCAGAGCATTCCCTCGAACCTCACAACTCAGCAACTGGACAGAAACGCCCACAAATTGGGCTTTATCCACACTTTCCTCCCAAAGCTTCTAGGTACCCAAGATTCCTTCTGACATCAGTTCAAGGTCATCCTATCTTGAAAACTGGCTGGCAGGTAGCCCAAGAGAGCCTAGGTTTTCTCCCTTGACTTTTTCAAAGTCAGATAAGCAACACAAAGGAAATGAAACCATAAAGCTGAAGGTGCCAAAGGTATCATGTTAAACAAACAAACAAACAAACAAAACCAGTCTGGTGGGTCTCTAAGGAGTGGCCTCTACGGACCAACCCAGAGGAAAGACATTCTTACACCTACAGCCTACGGCTGGAATTTCCCTTGGATGGGTTGCTAGTAACCTTAGGAGTCTGAAGTCTTTTCAATCAGCACAAATAAATGATTGAGGCTGTAAATTTTACTTTTAGAACCCCTGCTTTCATTTGTGTACCTACAGAGCAGAGAAGTTCTGAGGCCAGATGCCTACCTGGTGAACTGCTTGATTTATAAAAAAAAATCAAGATCCCCAAGGCTGAAGACAACAAACAAAATTCTTACAGAAGGGAAGTTCCCAACGCTTACAGAAGGAAAGCAGCACCATGGGCCTTAGACAAACTCCTAAGGTTTCATGGGGGTGACCTTGGGCAAGTCCGTTGGCCTGGGGAAGCCTGAGCTCTTTAATCTGCTAATTCCCCTTAGGAGATCAGACTCTGGACACTCACCACCATGCACAGCACCACATGGAAAGCACTAAATAAAGGTTAGCCATCATGATGATGCTAAGTATCTCTCCATCCATGGATGGGCAGGCCCAGCTGAAGGGCATGAACCAGAGGCATCCAGGCAAAATGTACAGGTGACAAGACAGCGGGACATTGGGGAAAAGGAGGGGAGGCTCAGGGGAGCTGGGGATGAGACTTGGGGCGAATCATGAACAGATGTGTCCTCCTTTTTTAAAGTCACAACCCAAAGAACAATTTTGTGACCCTGGAATGCCCAAGTCCTGGGTATCTCAGTTAGAACAGAACTGAAATGTAAAACATGCATAGTGCAGGGGCTGGAGGGATAGTTCAGCAAGGAGAGCATTTGCCTTGTATGAGGATGACCAGGGTTCGATCCCCGGCATCCAGGAGGGTCCCCAAGCACCACCAGGAGTGACTTCTGAATGCAAAGCGAGGAAAAACCCATGAGCACTGCTGGGTATGGCCCCAAAACAATATGTAACAAACAAAAAAAACCCCATATAATGTAACAATAATATAATATAATGTGATACAATGTAACCAAATGCAAAGTTCTGGAAGGGAAACGTAATTAAAGTCAATTTGCAACGGTAGTAAGTGGTGCAGGGAGGGTGGAAGAGGAGAATGCAGATCAAAGAGCTCCCAGCCCTCCTTTTCAGCCATTTCTGTAGCACCCTGCAGGCATCCCAAATGAGAGCAACTGAGAAGGCTAAAAATATCAGGCCTCCACACATCTGCTCACTTGACCCACTAGCTAAAGACAGAGGCAGCTGCACCTCAGGGCTGGACTGTGGAAGCCAAAAAAGGAGGCTGGGACCGTTCTCAGAGGCACCAAGTCTGCCACGAGCAGGCATTCTACCCCTGCCACTCAGGCTTAACTCGGAATTCCAAAGCAAAAGAGCAAGATGGAAAAGTTCTAATAATCCCTTTAGGGGCAAAAATACCCAGCTTGTTTTCTTTGCCAGATTTCCCCTAGAGAATAAAAAAAACTAGCTTGATTGTTTGGGTTTAATCCACTGAAGGTGTCTGGCCCCTGTACTGTGCCCCATGAATGGTTTCTCCTTGGTACACCCCCAAAACACGCCTGGGCCAACAACCCCTTGGCTCCTGAGCTCACTCCAGCTGCTGGTGGGGCAGTGCCCTCTGTGGAGCCCTTCATGGGGTCTTTGCAAAGAGGCCCTCATCCCTCTCTCTATCCTTTCCCCCAACCCTTCCGCTCAATCACCTGAAATACCACATTTCACTAGATAATTGTGCCCGCGGCAGAACTGAAGCACCCCAGTTTTTAAATAATGTTGGCACGATTTTTTTGTTTGTTTGTTTTGGGGCCGCACCCGGCACTGCTCAGGGTGTACTCCAGACTCTGTTCTCAGAGATCACTCCTGGCATGGTGGGCGGACCATAGGAGATACTGGATATCCAAGCAGGGTGGGCCAAGGCCAAGGCAAGTGCCCGACCCACTGGAATATCGCTCCAGTCCATGGGCAAACTTGAAAAGCCCCAATGCAATGGGTGCACCCCACCTTTTGGAGAAAAGAAAATCTGCAACTATTATTCGATAATAATGCAGTAGTAATAAGCGGAGAGAGGAAAGGGGACAGGGAAAGGAGGGCGGTGGTCCCAGGAGACCCCTGGATAGTACTTGATCATTCTCCGCTCTGCATTCCCAAGACACAGCGGGTCCTTCGGCCTCGAGGGGACGCGGCGGGCAAGGATGCACCCTGTTCTCTGCACAGTTAACTTTCAAGAAACTCACCGCATCTCATCCCCGCTGCCCGGACTGGACACCTCAGCGCCCCTGGGATGTACGGGGCAGCGCGGGCTAGGGGCAGAGCGCGCTCTCCGCTGCACCCACCCATGCCCGGTTCCCGGTCAGCACCGTGCTTGCCCCGATCTGGGCCTCGGTTCCTCCGGAAACCCAGAAGACCCGGCAGAGTCCCTTCCTCTTGGGACTCTGGCTCGGGAACAATTGCCGGGCCCAGAGCCGAGGCTGAACGACGTCCCAAGTCACTGCGTTCCCAGCCCCCTTGCGCGAGGGTCCAGGCAGCCGGGACCCCTCGTGGGGTTCATCTCTCCCCAAACCCCGCGGCCACGTACACACTAACCAGCACCCAGCCCGACCCCCGCCTGCCAGGCGACACACGCTGTCCCCGCGCCAGGCACCCAAGGGACCCTAGCACCCAGTGGGGGCGCATTGGGGGACCCTCCCCGGTTCAGCACCCGGGAGGCCGCTGGAGACCCTTTCGAGGAGAACGTGCACTGCCCCGAGCTCCGAAGGGCTGTTGGGCTTCGGGTTAGGCTCCCGTGAGCCGAACTTCACCCACTTACACCCACTCCGGGTCGCGCAGGTTCCTTCCTGTGCCCCTTGAAGTCCAAACCACGACGCCCACAAGGCCGCGGAGAAAACTACAAGTCCCGAAATGCACCGCTTCTCGCGCACGCGCAGTACGCCCGGGCCGCCTTCCGGCTGCAACGGGAGTGCGCAGGCGCATTGGTTACTTGCCCCCGCCGTTGGAAGCGGCTAGCGGGAAGGCGGTGCATGGTTGCCCAGGTTGGGGTGTTGCAGGTTCGAGATCCCTGGAGGCGTGAACCTCCAGGGTGTGACAGGGCACCATCCTACTGTCCTGGGCCCCGTTTTTCAGAATTTCCCGCAACGGGGGCAGCTCCGCCTTTCAGCTGTCCTGAAGCCCCTGGAACGCTGCAGGTCGCTATCTGCGACTGAGGACAGGTTCCCCCCCACTCCCCGGAAGTTTATAGATGGAGCGTTCATCATTCATTTCTTTCTGACAGCACACGTGCATTTACCTTTAGGAGAGCTAACTGGTCTGGTGACTGGGCTCAGCAGACGTTTAGTAAACGCCTACAGAGTTGGGGTGCACTCAATCTCTACCTCACTGTACCCCAGTATTGGGAACCCAGGGCTTGCTTTGTGCATGGCTCACCCCTCTGTGATGGAGAAAATGGAGATGGGGGGATTTCGAAGAAGAAAACGCAGGATGGACCTTTGAACCCCAAACTCTGGATCCTCTTGATGTAGGCAGAGTGGCAGATGGGAAGGCCCTCTCCAGGTGATGGCAGTAAATTTCCTGGGAAGTAATAACTCTGAAGTTGCAGAGTTCAACCTTGCAGAAAATAGGAACTAAGGCTTGATAAGACCCTCACCTGGCGCCTGCAACAGGCCCAGAGAAGCTCCAGCAGAAACCAAAGGCCTGGAAAGGAATTTCAAAGACCATCACCATTCCCAACCCCCCTAGGCAATCTCCTTAGCAATGGACATTTACCTGGGTACAAGCACCACATGGGGACAGGTTGGAGAAACCCTATTAAGGCCACCATGAACAAAGATAGGGCGCACATATGATGCTCAAGCCCATGTGCTGCTTGTGCCCATGTGACCGAGCACATGCGGTGCCTGAGCACATGTATCACCTACATCTCCCCTCTTGAGATGTGGACTTTCATGCTTTCCTGTCTAATGCTGGGCTGTGTGTAGAGGCTCTCTCCGCCTCTGCGGAAGCCCGGGTTCTCTCTCGAGCACATTGCTCTCCACCTTCTCTCACTTTCTTGCCCTCCTTCCCTTCAAAATCTCCAAATAAAAACTAGTTTCACTGCTCGTCTACTCCTGAAATTTCTTCCTGCGAGGCGAGAGAAGAACCCAGAAACGCTGGGTCCTGGGTGGCAGAGGGAGATTGGGAGAAAGTGACCGTGTGTCTCCTCCACACTTCATATGAGCCATCTGTGGGTCCCACCAACATCACTATCTGGATTTTTGGTGCTGCTAAGTGCTAAGTGTGAAGTCTGAGAGAGGGAAGGGCAAAGGCTGGGAAGGTGAGGGACTTTAGTGTAGCGCATCAGGCTTGCCCAGAAAAAGAAAAGGCACTTTGCTCTAAGCCCTTTATTGAGCTGAAATCTCTTTTAAAAGTCCACAAAGGACCTAATATAATGGTGCTCACCTCGCACATGACAATTAGAAACAGATAAATTTGTAGAAGAGCTGGAAGCCATCCCATGCCAGAGGTGGGTCCTGTCTTTCTTATTCTAGGTGGGAACTGTGGGTGGGGGCAGCCACTGCCTTGGGTTCCTTTTCAAATACCTCTGAGCTTCTCTGAAAGATGAGGAATTCAGGTCCCTGCAGCCAGTAGACCGAGCAGAAGAGGGAGGAAAGGCAAGCAAAGCGGGTGGAAAAGCAAAACAGCAAATTGTGTGATTTGGATTGGATTGGACACTGGCATTTTGGATTGCCGGATTGGAAATGGCAAGTTGGCATGGAGTGGGAGTCGCTGAGTTGAGGTATGTATGGGGCCACAAGCTGGCATGTCCAACTGGCCAGAAGTTTTCAGCTGCTAAATCCCCCACATGGTCAGCCTTTGTCCCGTTCCCTGTATGGTCTGAAGCCCTCCATGTTCCCTCCTGGACTATCAGTGATGATAATGACGATGATAAAATCTGACACATGCACCCTTCAATTTTGTACTCTTGTCAAAGACAGCAAAGCTGGACATTAATTACAGTGTTGGGCATCAGCTTTATACAGTAAGTTCTGCAGTCAGGAGAGAGTCTTGCAAGAACAAAATTCATCTTTGAGTTGTGCAGAGATAACTGGGCATTCAAAGGTTAAACTTCACCTTCCACACAGCTCCAGGAGCTGGGGTTTGAAGAGGGCAGGTAGGCCAACAGTTAGATATGCAGTTCCAGTCATGTGCTGCTGCTCAGGCCAACGGTATTAGGGGCCATCAGGGGTCCACTCTAGCAGTTCTCAGGTTGCCATGTGGCACTGGGACTCAAACTCGGGAACTCCCACATGCTCCGGCCCTTTGGGCTATCCCCCTGGTTCCTAACTGGGTATTTAATTGAACTATTTTATTTTGGTTTTCGGGTCAGACCTGGCAGTGCTCAAGGCTTACTTCTGGGCTTAGGGATCACTCCTGGCAGTGCTGAACTGCAGGGGTGGGCTGGGGTAGGGTGATGCTATATGTGGTGCTGGGAATTGAACCAGAGTTCGCTGCATGAAAGTTAAGAGGCTAACCCCCTATATTCGCTCTCTGGCCCCTATCTGAGCATTTTAAAGCAATAATAAGGGAGTGAGGCAGGGAGCTGGGGACTTGGGCAGAGTGAAGGAAGTGGAAACTTATAGAAAGCGGAGGCGACTGGTCTCACCCTCACTTCGTGGTGCTCATTGGGAGGAGAAAGCGCATCTGTCTTTATGACGAAAGGTGTGGTGTAAATGACAGCAAGGCAGTCACTTGTTGGCAGAATTGCCTCCCAAAGTGTTGACATCTCAAAGAGATGTCCTTTGGGGCAGCAAAATACCCGTAAGCGTTCTAAAGTCACTGCTTCAAGAGGAAGGGACGGGAGTCTGGTTTACTTGTCACTACGTTTTAGCTGCTACAAACCACAGATGGTCCCGGCAATGGATCGCTTTCTTGGGCAGACATCCAAGTGCCTGTGAGTCTGGAATCATCTTAGAGATGTTAGAAACGGTGCTAGTGTCTGTGCAAGTGTCCTGGAGCGCATTAGCAGGTATGCTGAGAGTTTGCAGGGCTTGCAGGCCTGCTCTGTGACGAGGGTTTGGAGGCTCTGACCACATCAGTACATGAGGTCACCTTTGTCACCATAGGGAAACCTTGTGTACCTGTGTGAATACGGGATTGTGCCTGGCTGGCAGCCCTGGGCTCACAGGGATGAGTGTTCAGTGTTGTACTAGCATTTCTGAGTCTCTGACCCCAGAAAGGAGGCCACTCTTGTTGCAGCTGCTCCTGGAAGAGGAATGGCATTCCCTGACACTGCACATCCTCGATCTGTTCCCGTTCCTTGGGGATAAGGGGATAAGGTAACAGACAGGCAGTGTACTTCTCAGTCTATAGAGCAAAGCCTCATGGTGGGTACAGGAAGTTGATGAAGAACTTCTCTCTCTCTCTCTCTCTCTCTCTCTCTCTCTCCCTCCCCTCCTCTGTCCTCTCTCTTCCCCCCTCCCTCTCTCTTGTTTTAAGTTTTGGGGTCACACCCAGTGGTGCTCAGGGATTACTCCTGGCTTTGCACTCAGAAATCACTGCCGGTGGGCTCAGGAGACCATACGGGATGCCAGGGATTGAATCAGGCCAGTTGCGCAAGACCAGTGCCTTACCTGCTGTGTGATCTCTCTGGCCCCCAGGGCTTCTGAGATCCTTCCCGAGATTGCTTTTCCTCTTCCTGGCTCCATAGAGGAGTGTTTAAAGGAGGAGAAAAGGCTAAACTCAGAGGCACGAAGTTTTTGGAAGCCAGAGCCCCATACATCTATGTGCCATTGGCTGCCTCTTCCTGGCTACACTGAAGATAGATTGTTTTTGTTTGGGGGGCCATACCTTGCTATGCTTAGGGGCTACTCCAGGCTCTGGGCTCAGGGATCACTTCTGATTGTGTTAGGGGACCAACCATGGTGCAGGGAATTGAACCCCCATGTTATCTCTCCAGCCCCTGAGAGTTGACCTCGACCAAGTTATGCCTGTGTTCCTGTTCTTCTTCTTTTTTTTAACTTTTTTTTTTCTTTTTGAGTCACACCTGGTGATGTACAGCGGTTACTCCTGGCTTTGCACTCAGGAATTGCTCAGGGGACCATATGGGATCCTGAAAATCGACCCTGGGTTGGCCGTATGCAAGGAAAACACCCTACCCGCTGTACTATCATTCAAGCCCCCTTGTTCCCATTCTTCTAACCACCCGCCTGTGTGGTTCTCTGGGACCGCATTGTCCTGTGCTATTATCATGAGGTGTGCCGGTGCAGCTCACACTCTACCTGCGAACGCCCCCTTCTGGGGACACTTCACGAGTCTCTGTGGGGTCTAGGCAATGGGTCCAAGTGGAAGGATAGTACATGGTGCTGGATTGAATTACCACATCAAGTCATCTCACCTGTGGACTCGTGTTTCCTCATTTATTAATGAGGTGGTCTGCCTCAAAGGTGATGCTGTCCAGGGGACACCCAGCCTAGACATGCCTGAATACTGTGCGTGTCACAGGGCAAAGCACAAAATAGTCAATGGAGTTTTCCAGGGGGCGGTCGACTAACTCTGACTTCCTTTAAACGTAAGTCAAAATAAGTCGTTGTAAATAGAAGCACATAAAATCGCCTGAAGAGACCAAGTTGTTTATGAAGTAATGTCATGTTCTTTTCTATAATAGCAAGAACTCGTAAGTGGTTTTTCTGTGAAATTTTAAATGCTAGTTTAAAAATAGATTTTCCAGTGATTCATGACGATTCTCCTTCTCTGGTGAGGACTACTTGCCTTTAAGAACTGTTCGGATTTCTGTCAGGTTTGAGACGTGCAAAGAAGCAAAATGCTTTAAAAAATGTACCTGTAAAATAACCCCAGGGTCCTGTCTATTCATCATGTCCCCTTGTGTGAATTAGTAAACAAACACTCCTGTATCGATTCAGTATGTAAGCGATAGATTTTTGAACCTCAGCTTCTGGTTTATTTACAAATGTAATTAGTCACACACACATAATGGTTCATGAGCAAGACTGTCCGATGATTCATTAATCTCTACCTTTCTCCCTCCCCAACCCCCACCCCACCCCCACCCGCCATGATCCAGGTGCTTCCTTTCCAATTTGACTTAATTTTCAATATTGACTTTGATTAAGACAGCCCTGAATGGGAAGTAAGAGTTCTTTGGTGTGAAATATCGTTCCAACGAGCAAGCAGAAATCACAGAGACTGGCACATCACCCATCTTCATCGATCAACCTCATCATCTCCACTGATGGGCTTCATGGAGGGCAAGAAACTTGGTGTCTTCTAATGAGAATCAGGCTGGGCTCCAGCTCTGAGATGCTGACTCTTGGCTGTGGTCACTTATTATTATTATTAGTAGTAGTAGTAGTAGTAGTAGTAGCAGTATTGCTTTTTGGGTCACGCCCAGCATTGCACAGGGGTTACTGCTGGCTCTGCACTCAGGAATTACTCTTGATGGTGCTTGGGGAACCATATGGGATGCTGGTAATCGAACCCGGGTCGGCAGCGTGCAAGATAAATGCCCCACCCGCTGTGCTATCGCTCCAGCCCCATGCAGCCACTTATTAAGGAGAGATCTTGAATCCTGCTGCGCCCACATTCTCATGGACGGTTGCCCTGGGCTCATCCAGGCTTGAGACCTGCATCCGGTACTTCTGCTGCCAGTCGTCCACGATGTACTGGTGGTAGGGATCATTGGAGTGTTCCCGCCTCTTGGACTTGACCGTGCTCACCAGGATGGCAACGATGATGAATGAGAACATGCCAATCATCACCATCAGATACAAGATGACGTAGTTAAAGTTCTCGGCGTCCACTTTGGCCTGCAGGGCTTCCTGCTGAGCCGAGGTGTTCCGGCGCCAGTCGTCCATGTAAGTAATAAAAATCTTCTGGAAGGCGTCTTCCAGCGTCTGTGTGAGGTTGGGTGTAGTGGGCATGCTTTCCTCCTGCTGTCATTTAAATCATAAAATACATAGACAGGGTTCAGAAAACAGATCTTTTCCATACTTGGCTGCTTTGTGGAATGGAAGAAGGGGGATACTAGTGGGAGATAATATAATCTCTACTTAACCTGATTGGTGATTGAATGCGTTATTTTATTTATTTGTTTTAGGGGCCACACTCAGGGCTTGCTCCTGGCTCTCTCTGCACTCAGGAATCACTCCTAGTGATGCTTGGGAGAGCATATGGGATGCTGGGAATCTAACCCAGGTCATCTGCGTGCAGAGCAAGCACCCTACCTGCTATACTATCTCTCTGGCTGCTGAATGCATATTTTGAAATTATTATTTAACTTTTCTACATGATTTTGATGCCTCTTTGGGGGGGGGCACAATGCCTGACAAATGCTTAATGGAGGGCAAAAAAACTAGATAAAGTGTGATTTCAACTTATGTACAGAAATAGATGTTACAACATAAAACTGGAGAGAGCTCCACTGGTCTCTGTGAGGCCCTTGATTAGGTTTCCCACACCCTGTGCTACTGACGCCAGCCCTGGGAAGTAGCCCCGGTGGTCCCCGAGTACCAGCAGGCCCAAACACAGCACCCTTCTGGGGCTGAGCCTGAAAGCATCAGGCCCGTGTGATGGCAACGTTTAATCTAGTCCCTGCTTCCCATGCCCCAGCACGTCACAGGGGACCCTCACAAAAAAAGTAAGAAACATTTATAAGACTAGAAACAAATAGTTCAAAATGTCAATTGTGGGTATTATACTAATATTTTTAAAAGTATCTTTTTTTCCTTGTGTACTAAATCCTCTTCACTTTTCTTCTAACCTGGGTTGGCCATGTGCAAGGCAAATGCCCTGTCCATTGTGCTATCACTCCAGTCCCAGCATTGCATTGTTTTGGGGGGTTGGTGTTCCCAGGAATGGTGTTGGGTGGGGAATCCAATGGAGCCTTCCAGCAGTACTCAACCTGGGTACTGACCTACCAATTCAGTGCTTGGTGCTAGGTGAGCCCAATAACGGGGGCCACGATGACCTTAAACCTTACACACCTCAGTTATGTCCCCTCGCTTCTGGTCAGTCACGACTATGACCTTTCATCTGTCTGTCCCAAATACAAGTGAACTCTGTGACAGACAATCTGGACACGCTGAGGGAACTAGTACCCATTTGCTTGCCAAGGTCAAAGTTCTCTTTTCTTGAAAGATGGTGTGTGAATAGCATCTTTAAGACCCACCAAAGGCAACCAAGGCTTTCAGTATTTTGGTTTGGATTAGTTTAGGGGGTCACTCCCGGCCGTACTAGGGGCTTACTCCTGGCTCTGTGCTCAGGGAAACATATGTGATGCTGGGGATGGAACCTGAGTTGGCTGTATGTGTGCAAGGCACGTGCCCTACTCACTGCACAGTCTTTCCAACCCCAGATTCTTTTTCTTTCTTTCTTTCTTTCTTTCTTTCTTTCTTTCTTTCTTTCTTTCTTATATTAAGAATATGGGCTGTACAGAATGGGAAAGAATATTCACCAAATACACATCCGACAAGGGGTTGATATCAAGGATATACAAGGTACTGGTTA
>JAOXYA010493969.1:0-15105 GCA_028565675.1 Sorex palustris | reverse complement strand
TGAGTGACCTGAGCTCTCTCTCTCTCTCTCTCTCTCTCTCTATCTCTCTCTCTCTCTCTCTCCCCGCCCCCGCGTCCCTCCCCCCTTCCTCCCTCTCTCCCTCCAGCAAAAGCCTGACACCAGGGTTTGTTATTTTCCCACTGCCACACTTTTGACACGCAATTCAGCTCTACTCCTAGTGAATTGCTTTCTTTCAGTTTTCTATTTTCTGAGTCCAAATTAAAGGCTAAAAAATAACTTTCCTAAAAATTTAAGAGATCACTATATTGAAGTGGCATTAAAGAATTTTTTTTCTTTGACATGAAGGAAGAAGTAAGGGTAAATTTTTCTTAGTGATCGCAAGGCAAATAGTTCTCCCTCATTAAAATGATGAGAGCCGGGAAGATGTTTAGGGGTAGGTAGGGCCCAAGTTGAGCTTTTGAAAGGCTCCCGGTTGAATCCCTAGTGGCCACTGCAGTTCTCTTCCCCAGGACCTTAGGGCTAAACAGTATGGGAACTTAATTTTTTAAAATTAATTTCACTGCTCAGAAACATTCGGATTGATTGTTGATTCCCTTCCTAAGTGCTCTGAAATTTGCCAGCTTACCCCCACCTTCAGGAAGCAGTAAGACAAAATCATTATTCTGTTGTGGGGAACAAGTTTACAAGAGATTATTTCCAAAGGAGAAGAAGCACGTTTGTGAACTATTTTTTTTGTTGTCTCAAATCCCAAGGTTCACTTAGTATTTTCTCATAGAGTGATGTTAGCAGCCATATTTTCCTTTTCATATTTCAAGAGATTTTAGCAGTTGGGGGATGGTTGTATAATTTTAAAATGTGGCACAAAAATGGACCATGGAAGTAGGAGATGGATAGAATCATTGGCATTTGCTCCCCATTCACTTATCACTCTGCTTCTCTTTATATCAAATGAAGGACTTTTAAATTTCAGTTTTACACAAAGAGGACACTGTTTGGTTGAAACAAAGTTGGCGTGCTTGCTATCATTTGCTTCTTTCTTATCTAACCAGTATGATTTATGGGGGCTCCTTTGACTTTCACCTCTTGCTTCCTTAATTTTGTGCTTATCCTCTGAATGAAATGTAAGCTAACATTGATCTGTATTAATTTGCCTTTACTGCTGCTTCTCCAGAAGCCTAGAAACTGGGGGAAAATCTTTGTGTCTTTTCTATCTTACATTCTTGTTTGTTGGAATCATGTTCTTAAGGTTAGTGGGTTTTTTTTTTTGACAGAAAAGAGCATAATTTTTTTCATATAGCTAGTCTTTTATTTTTTTTTAATCTTTTGGCATAGGAAAGTCTGTTGACCTCTGAATGCAGAAATTACTGATAGCATTGCTAACACAAATGCTCTGAGTGGCTAGTCTGAGTGCACAGATATTTTGAGATTTGTTTGCTAGTTCCTTCTGGTTCCTCCCATGACATCACACAAGAATGATGGTAACGGACTGGAGTTCACCAGGACAAGAACTTCTGACTTGCAGACACTTGCAGACAAGTCTTTTCAACTTGACCTTCCCAAAGTGTGATAATCCAAAATCAGTAGTTCTCCACTTCTTTGTACTTACTATGGTGAAGCTGAGTAAGGGCACCTCCGAGAGAACTGACAATCAAAGATTTTTATCCAAATCTTTATCCAAAGATTTTAAGTGCTAGAGAAATAGTATAGGGATTAAGGCACTTGCCTTGCATCCGGAGGACCCTGGTTGGAATCTCATTGCTGCATATGGTTCTCCAAATATCACTGGGTTCACTCCTGAGTACAGAGCCAGGAATAGACTGTGAGTACAACTGGGCATGGCTCAAACTACCCACTCCCCCCACGTCACTCCCCCCTAATATTAAACAAATTTGTTCAATTAAGGAATCTGTTATGACTTGATTTGTGCCCCAATAGGATACCTCAGTACTTGACTCATTATATAATATGAATAATCCTTTCACAAAATACAATAGCCAGTTCTTTCCCACTCTTGTGCTGTCGAGTGGTCTGCTAGATACCTGGGTCGTAAGAGATGGGCCCGCACAGAAGTGAAATTTTGAAAAGCATTTTTTATATACATGTGTACATATAGGCATATCTCAGTGCTGAAACACAATACCTGGTATAGTAGCTGCTTAGTGAAATACTTGAGACCTAAATTCTACTACAAATAGATTTTTCTCTTTTTTTTTCTTTCAGTGCCTTTACTTGGTCATTCAGAGCAGGGTTTCTTAAACGTTTTCCACTCACAACCTCTTTTACACCTGTGAAATGAAACACAGTCAAGCACTGCGAGAAATACTTTGGATTCATGACACAGTTGATTTCAGAGGTTGACTTTTGCTTGTTGCGCATTCGGAAACCATTGGCCGCTGCCAGTGTCTGTAACGTGACCTCTGATGGGGTTGTGAGCCACAGTTTTCAGAAGGTAGGCATTGAAGCCGAAAAATCATAAATCACAGCTGGCATTTCCAGTAGGAAGTGATCGAATATGGGGAAGTGGGCTAATAGAAGCGGTAAAAATCCTGAGAGAAACTCAGGCCAAGGAAGACTCTGGAAAGCTGCCAGTGTAGAAACTTAAGGGCGTGAAGACTGTCGCTCATGTGAAGTGCCTTTGGCATCAGGGTTCATGACTTTCAGAATTATACTTGAACACCTGCGCCCGAGTGATAGCATAGTGGGTAGGGCGTTTGCCTTGCCCGCAGCCAACCTGGGTTTGGTTCGTCCGCCCCTCTCCGAGAGCGCGGCAAGCTACCGGGAGTATTCCCCCCTCACAGCAAAGCTGGGAAGCTACCCGTGACATATTCGATATGCCAGAAACAGTAACAACAGGTCTCACAATGGAGACGTTACTGGTGCCTGCTCGAGCAGATCAATGAACTTCGGGAGGACAGTGCTAACAGAGCTACTTGAACACCAGAGGTCAAGCCCACAGCCCATGCAGTGACCCAGGAGGAATGCTTGTTTCTGCTTCTAAGTAGCCTGATAGGCTATTGTTGGGGAATATGTTGGGATCTCTTAATGACTGTTTTCTAGTATAATGGAGAATAGAATGAAGGGCATAGTATAGATGATTCAGCATTGTCCCAGCTTGTTTCACTGTCTAAGAAACAGTATCTATATACAACACACCTTTTGTATCCAGATGACTCCAGCCCACTGAGCCATTTACCTGCCCCCAGAGTATAATTTACATAAATATTCACACAAAATGAATAGTCGTGTGTGTGTATATTTCAATTTCCAAAGAATAAATAGGACCCCAGCTGATAACTTTCTGATGAAATACCATGTATTCCCTTCCCAAGAAGGTAATTTCACAATCGATTTATAGCATTCATATTCATTTCTTTAATGGAAGTGTCATAATCTTTTTATTTTTCTTTCTTTTTTGGGTCACACCTGGTGATGCACAACAGTTACTCCTGGCTCGTGCACTCAGGAATTACTCCTGGCAGTGCTCAGGGGACCATATAGGATGCTGAGACTCGAACCTGGGTCAGCCGCATGCAAGGCAAATGCCCTACCCACTGTACTATTGCTCCAGCCCCAAGTGTCATAATCTTAAATAGTTGGAAGAGATGGGAAAGTTGACTAATGTGAATAAATGTGTATCTACATCAAGGAAAGATGAGGTACATTGCAAAGTCCCTCATTTTACAATTGGGCTCCTTGAGTTTTTTTCTCAGGGGTTACTCCTGATTCAGTGCTTGGGATTCTGCGATGCCAGGATTAACCCGGCCTTCTGCAAGCACAGCATGTGCTCCATGCCACGGAGCTCTCTAGCTGCCCCCTATTAGATAATTGTGCAGTAATTATATGCACGTACTGACATGCAAATAATTTTTTCCCACTACCTATGTTGGGTTATTTTTGCTATAGTCAGAACTTAAGGACTTGTTATTCTTTGTCAAAAGGCTTTTTGTTGCTCTTTTTATCACTTTTATTGAGGCACCAGGAGATTTACAATACTGTTAATTATTCTTTTCATGATACATCTTTCCAATACCACACCCATTGCCAGAGGACCCACTTCTCTTCACCAGTGTCACAAGAATCCCTCCCAACCCCGCTCCCTCCCCAAACAGATAAACTCACTTCAATAGACAAAACCTCCAGTTCCAATGAGTTTGGCCATTTATTGTTTTCATACTATGCCACTTTTTTTTTTAATCCCAGATGTGAGATCGTTTTTTCTTTTGTGGAAGTGGTGACACCTACACATATGTAGACAGATAAAGCCAAAATTTCATAAAATTGTAAATCAATGATAAGGTGATGAAAGTTTTTAAAAACCAGTTTTACAGGCATATAAAGTTTTAATAGGAGTAATTCTATGCCAGCGCATTAAAAATGAACATGATGTAGTTAAATCCTACAAATAGACAATTAAGTATCATGAGAGGAGAATTTGAAAAAAAGAAAAATCTGAGTAACTCATTACTAAGTGTGTTTTTATTTTCCTGTGAAGGGAATATTGGCTTTGTCTTAAAAATATTATAGACAATGCTTACGCATTTTCGTTAATAAGTAGAAGTTTATATCTCTGTAGGTATAAAAAGTCACTTGAGTAGACTTAGAACTATATAAATGATACATGAATTCATTATTGAAAATGCATAAAGGCCTTTTCATAAAAAAGCGACTGCCAGGTCTCCCTTGGAAACATGGGCTGGAGGAAGTAACCTTCAAAAGCAATATGCTCAAGGAGCCTATTTAAAAAACTGAAAAAATAATAAAAACATCGGCACATGTAAACTCTCCCCGCTCCCGTCTCCTCCCCTCCCCTCCTCTCTTCTCTCCTTCCCTCCCCTCCTCTCCTCTCCTCTCTTCTCCTCTCTCTATGATTCAGGCTGGAGTTGTGGTCAGATAATTTGTCTTTTGCTTTTATGTGGACCAGGCTGTCGAGACTTGGTCTGGCTGACTCACCCTGGAGGTGCCAGAGACCCCTGTGACGTGGAGATTGAGCTCCGAGCCTCGTGCTGCTAGGCATGTGCTCCGTCCCTTGCACCCCCTGGTCCTCATGCTCTCAGGATTTACATTTTTAACAATCACCAAAGATCATCTGGATATAACGCCATCTAAGTAGTTACATAGGTCGATATATTGGCTGTAGTAGGTCCAGTTTGAGAAACACTCTTTTAGGGTTCGTAGCTTCAATGAATTCATTGTCCAACATCAGGCAAGAATATGTGTAAGCTGGGTGATAGTGTAGTCTGGAGTGATAGTACAGCTGGTAGCCTTGCATGTGGCCAGCCTGGGTTTGATTCCCTGCACTCCATATGGTCCCCTGAGCACTGCCAGGAGTTAATTCCTGAGTACAGAGCCAGGAATAAACCGTGAACATTGCCATTGTGGCCCCCAAAACAAAACAACACCAACAAAAGAGTGTGTGTAAGCCATACTTCTCTCTCCCCAGAGGGAAACGTGCTTATTAACAACCTCAGCAACCATTCAGCAACCCATGTACGTGGATCAGCCTATTTAAGGTTACTGCTTAAACAATGGGCTGGAAGGGACACACTTTTTGCTCTGCAGATCTGAATCTTCGTGAAGTTAAGAGTGCAAAAGGACCGCCCAGAGAGTTGGGCCCAACATTAACCAAATAAATTTGAAGAAAATAGTGATGTAAAAGATCTGATGCAGAAAGCCTTTTAGCTCCTCCCTTCCTGCTCCTCAGCTGGGGCTGGAGCGAAGCAGGGACTTGGTTCTCTTGGTGTAACGCTTGGAGTGAAAGGCACCAGGAGAGGCCCATGAGTCTGTCTCTCCAAGTTATTTTTGGTTCCCGCCTACCCTGGGTGGAGTTGGAAGTGTGTGAACTGGAACCTGAGCTGAGGTTGAAGAAGGAAAACGAACTGCAACCTTGAAGCTCCTCATCCCATTATTTGCCGAGAGAATGTCTCTGAGGCTGTGTGATGCCGTGCCTTATGCAAGAGGTGCAGCATAGGGAGGATAAAGCTAGTCAGAGAGGGGAACAGGAAGTAGGTGACAGATAGGGTAGGACTTACTCTCCATTGCCAGCCAAGTTGTAAAGAAAAAAAGAGAAGTCTGAAATCTGACCGAACTTAATAAATAACTTACACATGATTTATTGTCGCTTTGCTGTATCCCTACAGGCCAGCACTATGACATGCTATTTGCCCTGTTATCTCTAAAGGGCATTTTTAGGAAAAAGCCTTTCTTGTGCAGTTGTGAATCTCATGCTTTATCTCGTTGAAAATCAGAAAACTTTTGATTGCCTTTAATTTTCCTTCTTTCTTTTCTATTATTAATTTGCCCGTCCTACAGAGAACTGGAATGTAGGATGCAATGTGGCAACTATTAAGAAGTGGGAAAAGCTGTCGGAAAACCATCTGAGGTCAATTTACTTCTCTCTCAGATCAGCGGAGTCTTTCCCTAGTGCTTGGGCCTGATCACCCACACAGAGGGTGGCTGCCACGTTGCATTCTTGAGGGGTCTCTCTCACTGTGGATATCCCCCTGGGGACATACATCTCAGTGTGTGCATTGAGGTCACATAGGTCAGGTGGTACTGCCTTCTGAAGATTAGATGGATAATTTGCTTTTTGGATCACAGCTGGTGATGCACAGAGGTTATTCCTGGCTCATGCACTCAGGAATTACCCCTGGCGGTGCTCGGGAGGCCATCTGGGATGCTGGGAATCGAACCCGGGTCGGCTGCATGCAAGGCAAATGCCCTACCCACTGTGCTATCGCTCCAGCCCCTAGACGGGTAATTTGGATCTCATCTGGAGGACAGCAGGGATTGCCCAGGGAGCCAGGGTCTTCGGTTAGGAAGGAGACTTAGCCATGTGGCTGCCTCATCAGACCGAGGGTATCTCTGCCCAAGCTGCCAGAGGACAGTGGGCACTGCGGTGTGGCTCAGGGCATGTTGTGAGTGGGGGGTCTTCTCCTCGTCAAGTGCCTTGACTTCTGGAAGTCACACATGGGATGCAGCCCCCCATCCTGCGGGCAGCTGAGAGGAAACACCGGGGTGAACATGGGTTCCTGCTGGTCCTATGTGAACGCTACACAGACAGTGAGGCTCAAGGAAACGTGGGCTTCACCGAAAAGGAAACGCCTACTGTAGTTGGCAAACAACATGTGGCTTTGTGTGAGTGTGTGTATGTGAGAAACGAGCCTTCATGTAGAAGCCCCAGTATTCTTTCCAGCTGGTTCTCCAACGCTTTTTAAATGATATTTTTCTGAGCCTGGAAATCAAACAGGCAGATCACGGAATTTTGGCAGGAAATTTTTTTTTTCTTTTTCTCTTTTAAATATCCATCGAGCCGCGAGAAACGAGGCAGGGACTTGGCGGGGAGAGCGCTGGGCGGCCGAGCAAAACCGAGCCCAATCACCATGGTGGCTCTCCGCTGTTTATATCAACAAAGGCCTTTTTCTGACAAACATGCTTCATATTTAATAATTCTCAATCCACTGGGGCCTCTGCTCTTCTGTAGAAGCTAGTTCATGTCCTGGAGTTGGAGAGAATAGGATTCTTGTGTGTGGTTGTTTGGGGGCACCCAGGACACCTCACAATGACGTGGGGGAGTGCCGACTCCTTCCTGCGCAGGCCGAGAGGCAGCCAGTGATGGGAAGAGGGAACTTGCCATCTGGAAATGGGAAGCAGGTTTTCCTGGAGCTGGAGGTCTGCCGGGCCACCCCACAGAAGTATATAGGTTGCCGTTAAAACATCTTGATTTGGGGGCTGGAACAATAGTGCGGTGGCTATTGTTACAATAGTACAGCTTGCCTTGCACACGGCTGACTTGGGTATGATCCCAGCATCCCATATGGTCCCCCTGAACACCACCAGGAGTAGTTCCTGAGCACAGAGTGAGGAGTAACCCCTGAGCACCACTGGTGTGTCCCAACGCCCCCCCCCATGTCTTCCTCCCCCCCCTCAATCAACAGCAACAAAAAAAACCATCATGATTTATAGTGTTTTCATGATTGATATTGTGGACTTGGGCTGGAGCGATAGCACAGCGGGTAGGGCGTTTGCCTTGCACGCAGCCGACCGGAGTTTGATTCCTCCGTCCTTCTCGGAGAACCTAGCAAACTACCAAGAGTATCCCACCCACACAGCAGAGCTTGCAAGCTCCCCGTGGCATATTCGATATGCTAAAAACAGTAACAAGTCTCACAATGGAGACGTTACTGGTGCCTGCTCGAGCAAATTGATGAACAACGGGAGGACAGTGCTGCAGTGCTGTTGTAGGCTTAGTGCTATGGCACACGGCCACCAGGGTGCCGGCATCCCTTCACCCCTGTTCTGGGGGCCCTCCTGCCTTTCTGGGCTGCAGCTTTATTTGCTCTTGTGCTGGAGGGAGCTCCACTCCCCCTCAACTCCTGTCTCCGGTCACAGTCCTGCATCTCCAAGCCCCACTGCCAAGGCCTGGAGCATCTCAACAAGCTCCCATAATTCAAGAGGATTCTGGTTGGGAGTAAGGGAGATCTCTACTCACTTCTGCATGAAACGGGGCTCGTTGGCCCCTGTTTCTGGAGAGGCAGAGGTCCAGTCTCAGTCCACATGCCTCTTGCAGAAGGCCACAGATTTCGGGACATGTGAAACCATCTGTCCCCACCTTCTCTCTCTAAGACTCAGTCCTAGAGGTGCAGTGTGTGAGGTAGGAAACTTTTGTTTTGGGTTTGGGGGCCATTGCTGGCGATGCTCAGGAATTACTCCTGGTGGGCTCAAGGGACCATAGGGGGTGCTGGCATGTTAGCGTCTTAGGCATCCTTGCCCGAAGATGTGATTCAGAATCCCGGAGAGCTTGGCTAAGGCCCTTCGCAGTTCTCAGCCCCAGTACCTGCCCAGGCCCAGTAAAACTCTGGGCGCTCCTCTGGGGGTCTTCCCCGCCAGCAGGGGGCGCTTTTGGGTCTGCGTCCCACGCCAGCCTCTGCCTTCTCCACTGGGGCCCCTGCTGGGATGCCCCCAGTAAATAAGCTGATTCTTATTCACGCAGCGTGCAGGCAGTCAGGACTAGGAACCCCGGGAACCGGCAATCTCAGGGTCCATCTGTTGGCTCTTTCCCCTGTCCAGGGCCCGTCACTGGCGCAGGAGCTCACATTTGCCGCCCCCTGAAGGACATGCATTACTCGTGCCATCTACCTGGCCCAGGAGCACAGCCAGCTGTTGTCCCTCCTAGGGACTTTCCTGCACAGCTCCTGGGGGGGGGGGGGATGCCAGGCTCAGTTCCTGCAGCTCTCTCCCACTCCTCCTCTTACTCCTCCTTTTCTCTCCAGGTTTTGCTGGGATTCTGGCAACCCTTGGCCCACTGATGGTTCAGCGTTCGGGCTGCAGGGATGCTGGGGACCACCAGGATGTGCGTTGCTGCGTTTGGGGCATGTGGTGCTGGGCACTGAACTGAGGGCACTACTGTACAGGGTCTGTGCTGGGCCCCATCAGCTGCGTCCCCAGCCCTGCGTCTGTCTCCTTTTCATGTTCCTCCTCCAGTTCATTCTCCCCCATGAACATCACAGTCCCCGTCTTCCCTCCCGTTACCGTGACAGGCGCCTAAAGGGGTCCAGAGACCTCCTGATCCAGTAACTGGTTGGTGCAGTCAGGGCCTCCTCAGGGGCGGATCCCCTTGGCCCTGTTCTCTGCAGTTCTGTTTTCTATGCAACTGAGAAACTTTCTCCATCAATGATATCTGAGACCGCTGTCAACTCAAAATGTAAAAACAAATGGACCACATGTGGTCCCTCGAGCACTGCCAGAGATCACTCCTGAGCACAGAGCCAATAGCAGCCCGTGAGCACTCTGAGTGTAACTCAACAATCTCCCTTGTCACCCAGTAAGATTTTTTTTCTTTTTGGGTCACATCCTGCATTGCACAGGGGTTACTTCTGGCTGTGCACTCAGGAATTACTCCTGGCGATGCTCAGGGGACCATATGGGATGCTGGGAATTGAACCTGGGTTGGCCGCATGCAAGGCAAACGCCCTACACGCTGTGCTATCACTCCTGCCCCAACCAGTAATAATTTGTGAAAGGCATATTTCATTTAATTTTGGTCTTCCTGGCCACAACTGGTAGTGCTCAGTACTTACTCCTAGCTCTGCACGCACGGATCACTCCTGGGGGCCTCTGGGGACTAATTGGGGCGCCGGGGATCAAACTTGGATAGTGGCAAGCACCCTACCCATTGCACTATGACTCTGGCCCCTAAAAAGGTATATTTTGTAAAACATATAAAGAAAAGGGAAAAGTACATGTTTTGGCTCTTTGGTTTTTGATTTGGGGCCAGCTCTGCCAGTGGTCAGGGGTCACACCAGGGCTGACCACAGGCAAGGACACTCCTTAGAGTGTCCTCTCTCTCCAGCCCCCAAGTCTGCCTTGGAGAGTCTCATTAAAGAACCTTGGAAGAAGGCACTGGAATGGAAGTCCTATTTGCAGGAGGACCCTGGAGTCTGGAGATCTAAACCAGCTGTCAGGGCCAGCCATGTGGGCCACAGCAGCAGCGAGCATCAGGGGGCTTCGCGAGCCCCCGTGGTGCTCAGGCTAAAGAGTATTGGGAAGATGTGGAGAGCAGGGAGCAGAGAAAGGTCAACTTTGCAAGAAGAAACCGTCACCTGTCGCAGGGTGTACCAACCTCCCAGGGATATTTGGAACTAGTTAAGTGGATTTTGAGAGGTTTCACAATACCCACAATTCTTCTAGAGAGGCTGAATCAGGAAAAAAAAGTAAGCACTCCATTTCGTGCTAATATGTGATTATCTTTTAGCCACTCCCAGGTCTGGGTGACCGGGAGGACGCAGAAGGTGACTTGGAATAAAAATCTTTTAGGGAAAGGCAACGGCGCCGGGGATTGAAACAGTTGCGGTACCAAGAAGCGGCCACCAGGAGGCAGTGCCTCCCCAGTCTCCGTGCAAACGGGCTAGATTCCGCGGGGAGTCGGGAGGAAGCTGGAGAAAAGTGGCCCCACTGCGAGGCCCTTTGTCCTTGTTTATTTTTTCTTTCTTTCTCTGCGGGATTCTCCGCGCCTGCAAGGGCCGGGCGCGCGTATTCCCCTGGGAGGCTGGGGAGGTGGTGCGCTGTAGAGCCCAGTTCTGGAGCATCTCGAGGAAGTTGGGGGCTCCCCGCTGCGGCGCCCTCCCGGCTACCACGTCTCTGTGCCCGCCGTGCTCAGGACACTGCCCAGGCTTGCTCTCGGCAGGAGGGGTGGGGGGGATGAGGCCTACAGCCTGGCCACCGCGTGTCTCCCTCAGCCCCGGGTGTGGCCGGGAGCCCCGGGAACGGGGACCGCGCGGCGGGACCGGCAGCGACGCGGATGACCACGAGGGGGCGCCCGCTGACACCCGAGTGATGCTGACCTCAGGGAACAGTTTCTCTGGGGCCACGAGGCACTGTGGTGGACGGGCAAGCAGGGAGCCCACTTCTCTTCCTGAGACCCTCTCCTGCTCAAACACCCTGCCGGTACGAATGTAGGTGCGCGCAGCTCGGGCTGCTTTCCACGGTCCTTGAGATTTCCGTGGCTTCTGCCCCATCTCTGCATCTTGCAAGTGACTGTGACCCGGGAGCAGTGCGTCCAGGATTCTGGCTTCCCCTGTAGGTAGCAGCATCCAGAAAGTGGGGGGTGGGTTCCAGGCGGATGGGTGACCCACCCTAGTGTGCGCGTGCTAAATTAGGTGCTGATTCACACACAAGCCGGCCAACAGTTCAGCAGAGCTTCAGGCCCTCTGTCTCATCTACTTTTGGGTGACTCATCCTGTGCTTACAATTTTAGTTCTTATTTGGAAATTTGTAGGGGGTGGGGGTGGGCTCCCAAGCATTGTCCAGGAGGTCCAGGGACCCTGCCGGCAATTCTCCACCAACTGGGCTGTTGATTCAATGCAAGGGCTGGAGGAGGAGGAGGCACTTCTCAGGGCAAGTGCTGTCGGCCTCCAGGACTACAGACACACCCAGGGGACCAGGTGGTGAGCAGGATGGAACCAGATGGGTTGCCTGCTCGGAATGTGCCTTCACTATTATCCTGTCTCCAGGCCCCCTAAACTCACCTTGAAATTTCCCTCAGGGCTTGCAGGAATGATGTGGAAAGGAAGATTCTGGAAGCTGAACCCCTCCCCTGTCCCCCTCACACACCACACACACACAACTACACACACTCACACACAATAATACACAATCACCCACATACACACAATTACATTCACACACAACCACACATGTAGCCACACACAAACACATACACATAAACGCACACGTACCATCATATACACTCATAAACACAAAATCACACGCACAACTGCTCTGTATCTAGAAGCTTGCCTGTCTGACATCTGATCACAAATTGCAACTTTCCAGGGCTTTGCAGCTCAGGTGTTGAAAGCGAGAAAGTGAATTTATCTGCAAATATCTTCTTACAGTGTAAGTTTTCTCAGGCTTCCTTCCTTCTTGGCTCCTACCATTTTGGCACAAGGAATAGAGCTGAGGCCAGGCAGGCTGGGGGATGTTCTCCGTTGGCTGCTCAGTGGGGACGAGAGAGGAAAGTTGGTGTCCCCAAAAGAAACTTGTGGCTGGCCTGGGGGTCCCTGCTGGGGTGAGAGCCAGCACCTTTGCCTTTGGGTGTGGCTAGAACAAGGGTCCAAAGTGAGTTGGATTTTCACCTGGATTAGGAATCTGGTGACTCATAAACAACTGAATTCCTTGGTGTTCAGGAGCTGGGGCGTCTAGCCAGGCCTTGCTTGTTGCTGATTCTTGCTCCCCAAGGGCCCAATGAGACCACAGTGGAAGTGGGGTTCTTTGTGCCTGCTCCTCAGCCATCTCCAGGGTGGGTTCAAGCTTGTCAGAGACCTGGGGGGGGGGTAACAGGTGGAGCAGGAGGAACTGTCTGGAAAAAGACCCTGTACTAGGAGATAGGGCGGGGACCACTAGTCCTCCCGCCCCTCCTCCATCACACAGGAAAGACGTTGTCATCTGTGCCTCAGTCTTGACACTGCTCAAGTCCAGCATCATGTGCCACTGCTGTCAGTCCTTGGGTCTCCTGACTGTCCTTGGGCAGCCCCAGCTCTGGACCAGCCTGGGGGCCTCCTCCCTGCAGGCTCTCAGGCCCCCACATGTCTGCAGTGGCAATGTGTGTCCTCCCTGACTGGGGCAGGGACATTGCTTTTCTAATTCCTCCACCACCAAAGAGGCGAGCCTTGCTGTGAGGGCCCCAGGGTGCAGACAGGAACAGGAGGCCCAGAGTGGGCTGTGAGGGGCTGAGTCGTGGGGATCCAGCACCCCCACACCGAGGTGGCCACTCCTAGGCCACAGGCCTGCCCTGGGAAGTGGCCCCCACTCCCAGAAATCCTCTCCCTATGGAGAGGTCTCCGGCATCCCTCCGCCAGGTGTTCAGGAGGGAAGGAGCAGGAGTGGGCCGGGAGTCTGAGTTCCCCTTCGGGACAGACTTTCCCTGTCCCCAGGCCTGTAGGGAAGAGGAAATACCTTTCAGCTGGGAGAGGGGAGAGCCGGGGCCAGGTTCCCCCATTTCCTGAGCTGGGATGTTCTTTTCCAGGACAGCTGATGGCTGGGTTGTCATCCAGTCACTGGGGGGTGGGTGGGGGAGGCCAGGGTAGCCCTGAGCAGGGTTGTGGAAGTCAGCATGAGGGGAAACTGGTGGGGTGCAGCGCCCTTCGGGGTTTCTCTGGATCCCTTGTTGCACTCAGGGCGGGTTTTTCTCCAAAGGCCTCCATCTGCCCCGGGGGCCTGTGAGCATCCTGTTTCCCATGGGTGGGCATTGCTTGGCGCTGCGGCTGGTGGCACACTCGGGGCTGAAAGAAGCTCTAGGCACAGATGCAAGTAAGACCCCACATGGGGGCTGTGCCCTGGCCCCATGCCCTCACACCAGCTGTCTGACCCTCAGCCCTCTAGCCCCCCGAGGGACCCTCTGTTCTAGCTGTTGTCCTCTCTTGGGGAGAAAGGAGATCCCGTCAGTGGCTCGCCTAACCGACTGCCCTGTGCCCTCACACCAGAGACTGAGAGCCATGGCCTCTTGACTGGAAGACAGGTGGGGTCCTGAACTGCCAAGGGCTGGCCCAGGAGATGGCAGGGAATACCCTCCTCAGTCACACGTGGGAAGGACAAGACCCTCACTGTCACCATGCGAGCATGCCTGTGTGTCCCCTTCCCAAGTGGGCACAGGCAGGGTTGAACGTGTCAATCTGGTTTCATTGACTGACGTGTGGCTGATTTATCCACACATCACTCTGTTGACACATGCCTGTATTGGCTAAGCTAGACCTTTTGGACAAAGACGCCCTCACACCATGGCTTCGATGAGAGGGAAGAGTTTCAATGTTCCTGCACCTTGGTCCAGAGCGAGTAGGTGGGCAGCTGGGGCAGGTGGAGGGTTCAGGGCCCCAGTTGCTGAGTGGATTTGGACAAACTCAGTGGGGGTCCAGGTGGCTGCTGCCATTTCCCAGCAAGGAGGGAGTTGGTGGGTTCAGAGTATGACTGGTCTTTAAATTTTTTTTTAAAAAATTAATTCCAGAACTGTGATTTATAAAGTTATAGATAATTGAGTTTTAGGCATGTCATCTGTCAACACCAGTCCCACCATGAGTGTCGCCTTCCTTCCGCCAGTACTCCCATACTCTACCTCCCTCAGCCCTTGCTCCACTTCATGCTTGTGACCTCGACAGGCACATTACAAAGGTTGGTGGTTGAAACTAGATCTCAGGTTGTCAGCGTTATTGAGTCGGTGTTTGGCATATACAGCTATATCACTCTGCCACGATCAAGATCACGATCATCCTGTTGTTCATCGATTGCCTTGAGCAGGCACCAGTAACGTCTCCTTCATCCTAGCCCTGAGATTCTAAAAAGTGCCACGTTCAAGGCTCTTTCAGGGTTAGGAGAATGAGACCTATGATTGTTACTGGTATTTGGCATATTGGGGAGTTTGCCAGACTCTGCTGTGTGGGCAGGTTACATTCGGTAGCCTGCCAGGTTGTCCAAAGTAAGAACAAGATAATAAGATGTCGCTTCTGGGAGCTGGGTTTTATAGTCTCTGGGTCTTGGCCATTGATGGGATTACACCGCGCCAGGGGGCCAGTTGGTAGGTGTGACCCCTGCCTACTGGAAGATGGAGAATCTGGGTGGAGGATGCTCAGCCCTGATCCGAGCAGGCTTGGAGAT
>JAOXYA010493946.1:0-15107 GCA_028565675.1 Sorex palustris | reverse complement strand
TCGTTCTGGGAGTTCTCTTCTTAAACTTTGCAGCCCTTTCTCCCCACTCCGTGAAGTAGAATTTTGCATGAAGGAGATGGTGGTCCAATCCCGTTTGGAATTTTGGGACAACAGTGACATTGGTCGAGCAAAACTGTCGATTGAATATGATGTCGTCAATTTGTTGTGGAACCGTCCACCCGGAGACTCCCATGTCCAAAGTTTAGATTCAGCCTTCTGGAACTGTGAGTTACCATGTCTTAGTGAACATGATGAACTCAGTCAGTCTCTCACCCTGTTCGTTCCATTCTACTCCATGGTTCCCCATGTGGAGTTCTTCGGCTGATCTTCTCGGTCCTTTCTTGGCATTAAAATCACTGACAATGATCTTGTAGAAGTTTTGATCTTTATAGAGCTTCTCCAGCTCCATATAGAACTTCTCAATTTCTTCTTCATCGTAATTGGATGTTGGTGCGTAGACAACGAAGATAGAAACTGCCAGCAGTGAGCCACATCTATTCAAGTGTAGTCGTCTGATTCAGGTTGTTAGGCATTCAAATGAATCAATGCTCATGGCCAAGTTTGTGTTGATAAGGACACCAACACCACCGTCACCTCTTTTGTCTCATGTTCCGAGGAACAGTTCTTCTCCATTGTTGTAAATGGTGTGATGTGTTTGATGCCTTCTTGTCTTGGTCAGACCAATGATGTCATACTTGATCTTTCACACTTATACCATCAGGTCCTCGATGGACGCATCTGATGCCAGTGTACGAGCTTTGAAAATGCAGACAGTCATTTTAGTCCTTCTTTGTTTTGGCAGCCTATTTCAGCTTTGAGATTTTATCAGCTTCTCCTTACTCATCCTTCTTCATTCTGCTGTATTGGTGTCTCTCTCAGGGTCAGAGGAATGAGACCCATTGAATATACTGTTTTTTGTATATTGACTATGCCACAAATAGCTTGCCAGGCTCTGCCGTGTTTTTGAGTTAAATTTATTTGAACATTTTTCTTCAATTCCTTATTAGATTATTTACAAATATTTTGTTGTGATTTTTGTTGCTGTTGTTATGCAGAATCTTGTTGGTTTGGTGAAGTCTCAGCTATTTTTTGTTCTTTAGTAACTTAAACTTTGGGTATCATCTCCCACTCAAAAATAAAGCACTGTTAATGCCAATATTTTAGGTTTTTTCCCTAGTTTTTCACTAGAATTTTATGATTTCAGATTTTGCACTTAAACCTTTAATGTATTTCAAGTTAATTTTTATTAGTGGCAAAATATAATTATTGTTTTCATTATAGCACTGTCTGTAGCACTGTCCTCTCTTTGTTCAGCGATTTGCTCAAGCAGGCCCAGTAACGTCTCCATTGTGAGACTTGTTACTGTGTTTGGCATATCGAATACGTCACGGCTATCTTGCCAGGCTTTGCCTTGCAGGCAAGATACTCTCGGTAGCTTGTTGGGCTCTCCAAGAGGGGCAAAGGAATTGAACCCGGCTCAACGGGCAAACATCCTACCGCTGTTCTATCATACAGCTTTATTATGTAGTTTGAAATTGGGAAAGATGATGTCTCCACCTAAGTTCTCAGTTTTGGATTTTTGGTGCATTTTTTTCCAAAGAAATTTTTAGCTTTGGCTATTTATGGTCTTTATATGGCCACATCTCAGCTTTATTTTTTTGTGGGCTTTTTTTTTTTTAACATTCAAGTGAAAATGTCATTAGAGAAACTGGGCAATAGTACAGCAAGTAAGGTGCTTGCCTTAAGGTGGCTGGCCTAGGTTTGATCCCCTGTATCACTTACAGTCCTTGAAGCTCACCAGGAGTGATCCTTGAACACAGGGCCAGGAGTAAGCACTGAACACAGGCTGGTGTGCCTCCCAACAACAACACCACCAAAAATAAATAAAAATAAAAGGAAAAGAATGGAAATATCATTGGAATTCTAGAGTATGTTGAATTTGTGAATGGTACTCTAAGGGGTCTCCTTTCATTCTCTTTCCCCATTTGTTCCTCACTTCATTGTAAATTACTAAATTGTTTGTGTTGTTTCCTGCCTAAAAACATCAGGAGCAAAGTTCAGCTGTATAACACCTTGGAGTTGTAGGCATCCAGGACACTTAACTGGTTTTTTATCTTCTTTCTTTATTGACAGTCCCTGCCTGGCCTTCCGTGCCTCCGGGTCTGTGGTGAACTTGGACAGCCAAGCTCCCTGTTGAACGAAGTCTTCCCTTCCTGCCCCTGCAGACCATTGACACTGCCTTCTGCTGGCTCCACACCTTGGTCTTTGCCCAGTAGTCCCTGCCCTTTAGGATGCCATCCATGGCTGACCCTTGCGCAGGATTGGTTTTCCTCCTTTCTCTGTGGCTCTGCTGTGTTTCTTGGATAACCTTCACACAACATTGTGTGTTCTGTGAACATTTCCATGGTGCCATGACTTGCCTGTTTACTTAACCTTAGTGCTTGGCTTGGTGATTGGCAGTTGGAGTCTTTCTCCTTGTGCTTCTGCTCCATATTTTGGCACCTGTCTTAGATTTAAGAATAAGGGTGACAGAATCTAGACATCAGGTTCCAGATACTTGTTCTGTTCCTCATTATTTTAATTGGGGTGAAATTCTCATAACAAAACCAACCATTTTACATTGAGCCAGCCAGTGACCTAGAGTATATTCACAGTAACGTAAAGTCGGTACCACTATCTACTTCAAATATTTTCTCTGCTCTTTCGTATAAGTTACTGACATGTTGACCTTCTCGGCAGCTTTTTTAGTGAATCATGGACACTGTGCTGGCTTTCTAATAGTAACATGGAGTTTGTGCATGGTCACCCCTGGGAACAGATGAGCATGTGTGCACCAAAGCCCAGCCGCATCTCTGCTGCTTAGGCATATGTGGGGTTCTGCAGAGTGCCCACTCTGCAGCCTCAGTGCCACCCTAGGGTACCGGGAGTGTCGCTGAGGAGAAAGACTGCCGGCTGTGGGTGGGCCTTGAAAGCCTCTCTCCCTGCTTTCTGTCAAACTGGGTAGTGAAGCGTTTCTACCCCAGTAGGGACAGACTGGACAGAGGTCGCTTGTCTGTATTCTGTTCTGGGCTGGCTTATCTTCTTCAGGCCACAGTGCTGCAGTCAGGTTGTGGTTGCTTGATGAGAAACACCAGACATGTGGTGGTTTATGCAGGGTGCCACAGATGACCCTGCAGGTTAAGTGACTGACCCAGCTCTGCTCAGCCATACTGGGGATCTGTTGCTGATCTACCAGTTCACTGCATCAGACCCTTTCTTAGCACACGTCTAATATGCAGGCCCAGTGCAGGGGCTGTGGCAGGTACACTGATTTATCCATCGCCAGACACATGCCGAGTATCTGCTGTACGTCACTTACTGAGATGTGGTGTGTGCAGTGCCGACAAGGTTTGTTCTGTGGACAGGATAGTAATAGCTAATTAGTTATTTTAATATTTTAATTTTCTTCTAGGGAAAAAACTTTATGTAACTTTCTTCAAAATAGGTGACTACTGAATTCCCTATTAATAACCATTATGCCAGCCCAGATGCTTTCCTTGTGCTTATACTCCGTTAGTGGCCTTTTCCCTCCCTTTAGAAAATATATTCCAAACAATGCCTCTGTTTTGAGTTTATAATGCCATGGGTTACACTAGGGACAGAGCATTTAGGCTGCAAACTCTTTTGGAGATTTTACTCTTATTTTACTGTTACTCTTGAAATCCAATGCTTTTGGGTTTTTTTTTTTTTTTTTGGTTCACCAGAAGCCCCTGATGGCCCTCCTCTAACTTTTTTGCTTTTGGGCATGTTCCTGCATTTCATTACAGCCCTACAGTTATCAGGCTAATTGAAGCTAAGTTTTTAAGGATAATCATGTTTCCACTATAGCTGCATAGACATCACAGTTACTCCCACCAGTTATGATTTCTTTATGCTAAAGACTCTCTGTCTGATGCTCCTTCATGAGGTTGACTTGTTTGTAATATTACCAGTGTTTAACTGGAAGATTGCATATGTGTAGGTACAAATAGAGTATTCTTATTCTTGAAGAAAAAATTTCTCTGGGATCAAAACAAAAATGCAACACTGATTTCAAATCTCCTTTAATTTTTTCCCCTCCTCCCTCTGTATCCTTCACTACCTTTCTTTTTCTGCCAATCCGCTTCCCTTTGAAAAGCGCCTAATGAAGATGTTGTCTTTTTTCAGCCAAAAGTATAGTTCAACTGTAGATTTGAACTTTTCCTTTGCCTTTATGAGACTCTTGTTTGATTTCTGCCGCCAAAATGAGGGGCAGAGTTGGGAGGAGGGGGTGGGAGAAGAGAGAAAAAGAGAAAAAGGAAAATTTATTCAGGGCTCTCTTTAAATCTTCTCTTAGCAACCATGCCATTTAGAAATAGGCGATCATGTGGTTTACCCAATCTAGTTCTTGGCTCTCACTCTCTAGCATAGTTGTTCTTCCGAGAAGGGACTTGGCCACTTATTTCCCCTTCTTTTCAGGACGTTGAGCATGAGCTTCAAAAAGGACAAGACGAAACACTGAGACACATTGTGGGGAGCGGCAGGGGCAGGGGCAGGTGCTGCGGCTGTCAGGAGCTGGACAGATCTGAAGCAATGATCTCCTTCTTGTTGCTTGAATTCTAGAAAGGCAGGTTTTGTCCTTAGCAGAGCTGCATGTTTTCACGTATCTGACAGCTCCCTTTGCTGCCTAAGCAGCTCCTAAGAGATGTGGCGTGCATACCTGGCTGGCCTGGCCACTGAGCCGCGCCCTGGTGCGGAAAAGCACAGCAAGCATCAGGGATTTAGTTTTGTCTCACCTGCTTCACCAGATCCTAGGTCTTATCTACTTTCCTGTTGTTGTTGTTGTTGTTGTTTTAGTTTTAGTTTTAGTTTTGTTTTTTGGGGCCACACCCAGCTCTGCCCAGGGCTTGCTTTTGGCTCTGCACTTAGGAATCACTCCTGGTGGGCTTGGGAGACCATATGGGATGCTGGGGATCAAACTAGGTAGGCTACACACAAGGCAGACGCCCTTCCCACTGTACTGTCACTCTGGCTCTGGTTCTCTGGTCTTAAAGTAGGGGTGATGCCATTACCTGCTGCCGTCTACTGTTGGATGGTAGAGTTCCTTTTCCTCTTCACAATGGCTTTATTGTCACCAGTGTTGGTGGTTTCACTGGGGTGTGACACAAGTCAAGTGGTTCTGTTTCCAAAACGTTCCAGAAAGAACCCCTGACTCTAGGTTCAACCACCTCCTAGATGACTGGAGGACTGGGTGACTGTGCCTGTCAGCTGGGCATGGGCTTAGCTCTCCTGGAACTTCCTTCAACACTTCTCAGTCACAGGGCTACCTAGGCAGCAGTGCCTATGTGGACACTTCAGAGCCACATGCAGCCCATTTTGCAGGCCCTGAGTGTGGAAGGGGTGGCCAACACAGGAGTAGGGGTTACGTGTCTGCAAGTATTCCTGCCCTTTGGCTGACACTACCAGCTGGAAGCTCCCAGCCGGGCTCTACATCGCGGAGGCATAGAAGAGAGTGGGGAGGTGGCTGGGGAGTGAAAGCAGGAAGGAGATGGGGGGATGGCATGAGTCTCTAAACTCGAGGGCCAGGGACCCTTCCCTGGAGTTGACAGTGGTGGAAAGTCTCCCAGACTCACCCCTTCCAGCGACCCAAAGCAAAGAAGACTCTGTCTCAGAGTCTTTCCAAATTGTAGGTGAGACCAACCCCTCCACTGTCAAAGGCAGCAATGACAGGATTTACTGTAATACAGATGCCCAGTGGAATCGCAGCTGACATTCGCTGAGCGGTGACTATGTGCAAGCATCTTTTTTCTCAGGATGTTATCTGTACACTTTCTTCCAGAAGGTCTTTCTTTCCCTTTTACTCTGTGTCAGCTGCTGGGGTGGGGGGGGGGGGTGGAATGGCATGGGGGTGATAGGGGTGGAGGAAGTTCATCCCTCTGATAATCGGCTCATGGGACAGCCCCTGACCTACTCTTGATAATCTCTGTTGCCCCCTCCCTTGCCTGGGAGTTGTTAAGGAAACACGTTCTGTCCTTCTGATTTACCCTTCTTCCATGCCGGCATATAGAAGAACTCGAATCCTTTTTTATTTTTACAGTTTAACCTCTTTTCAGGTAGCAGCAAAATAAAGACGCATTCCTAGTGGTCATCTAAAAAAAACTATTCATTATCCATAATATTAAAATTGAATGCAATCATTTGCTGTTTTTAAAAAGGTATTTTCATGAGATACTTAGAATCACATGGTTTGGATGATAAGAATTTACCTGGAAAGATAGAAGATGAGCAGCATGCCCTCATGAGAGACTTCTCAGTGTCCTTGGCGTGATTAATATCAAGGATTTAAACGTAATAATACTGTTTTCCTCAGAGAAAGCACTTCAGTGTCTAAGGAGCTGTCCTCTGACCCTGCAATCCCCACTTTCAGTGGCTGCTCACTACATACTTTTACGCCACACTTGGGACAAGTAAAGTTGATGTCACATACAAAGCTGTTCTTGACACAGTAGTAACAGAAGATCTACTCACAGCCTATGGTGTGAGGCATGGTGGGTCACTCTCCACACAGACATTTTTTACCAGTGGTAGCTAGTGTCCTGTCACTGTTAGGAGCACCAGTGATAGGGATGTACCGTGAGGATAACTTGAAGCTTTCAACTTTTGGGTATTGATAAGGGGCAAGAGAAAAACCAGAAACTTAGCACAGCCATGCCAGAGAAGTTCTCTATTCATGTACTCAAAGCCAGCTTCCTGTGTGCTCTGGAGCTTAGAAAACACAGAACAAATGCCTAGGAGACATTCTGTTAAAGTGGCAGACTTGCCTCTTTGAAGGAAAATAAAAAAAATTGTTTAACCCACCTTACTTCAAACATCCAACTGTAAAGTTCACACATTGCTTCACTTTCCCAAATGACGCTGCATGGTGGTTGTGAAATAAACCCTGTCGGTGTTCTCACCACAGCCCCCCAATCAGACGGGCAGCAAACCAAAGCTTCTGACTCTTCCTTGGCAGCTGGTTATTTTGAGAAAAAAATCATTTTTATACTGAATATTCAAAACTGACGCTCCCAAGTGGCATTTTCAGAGTAGACAGTGGATCTCCACGAGAAAATCCACAAAAATGCTTTCACTTCTACCTCAGGTGGGCTCACAGTCCTGACTTAAATTCACAAAAGCACTGAGTAAAGTCAGGACTTCGGTGTATGCAGCTGACTTTATTCTTATCACTGTCTGTCCTCTTCCAATTCTCCTGAAGTCATGTCTTCTCTGAAGCCCACAGTGCTAGCCGTCTCCTGAGGTGAACTTCCTTTCCCCTTCCCTGCAGCTCCTTCAGGAGTGTGTGAGCCTCTGGATATGGCAGTAGGAATTTTGGCTGCAAGTGCTTGTGTAAAATGCTTGCTTCAAATTAGCCAGGAGCTTAGGAGTGTGCAAAACAGCTGAGCTCCATGTAAGTGTTTCTGAAATGTTTTTCAGGAAGCAGACTCTTCCTTATTCCACTTGTCTATCCAGGTTTCTGGACTGAAACCTGTTTATAGTGACTACTAAAGGCTATATGAATATTGTACCAGGAGAATATTGGAGAAGGTGCAGGTGATCTGGCCACAGGCTTCCAGGATGGAAAGTATTTAGGACAGAGAAGCCAACAGACTTTCACCAGTCCAGCTCAGCCCATAGGCTGCTGTGTTCTTGGTTACATTTTCTAACCTGTCTCTGCTACAGTCTAATCTTGCTTATTTTGTGACATGTTCTTGCTGCTGTTCAGAATAATTTAGAACATAAGGAATAATATATGGATGACCAATCAAACTTTGGTATTGTAGCTGAGATAAACATTCAAGCTTATTTGTTTATGGATTTTAGATGATTAGGGGCCCAATTGGCTAGCCAAGAACAGAGCAGTCACCTAATATTTCTTTTCCAAATTGTTAGTTGTCCTTCTCTGCAGATATTCTACAACTCAACAGTGAGACCAAGACACTGAGCATACAGTCTGGCAGGGGATGAGCTGGGAGCCACCAACAGCTCACTGAGCTTCCAGACAACTTAGAGGCAACATATTGGGGCTTTCCAAAAGTCAGATGCAAGGACAGTTGCTTAAAAACATTTTCCATGTAATTTTAAATACACCCGAGATTTTGAATAGACCAGGAAAATAGTGGCTTTAATGTGCAGGTTTCCTGTTCTTTACGGGTACCAGTGAATCTGGTTATCTCTCCTAGGAAATGGAGCATAGGCTGAAGTAGACAAGGTCTCCTGAATCAGTGATTTAAAAGCAAGAATAACCCAGTGATCCTCTAGAGAGTTGACTGCTTGAAAGGCTTAACCCCAAAGGTAATCCTTGATTACCTGTAATCTTTCAGAATACTGAGACTATCCTGACCTTGTTTTCTAGATGAAATCACTGACAACAGGTGTTTAAGTTGTGCCCCAGCCTCTCAGAAGTCTCTTGCATAAGTGGGCCACATTTGTTCCATGAGGGAAGCAAAGGTGGTGCAGGGCTTTTGACTTCTGGGCATTCTATTTGCTCGTTTATTTTAGTTTTGTCTTCTGCTCTCAGAACTATTGAAACAGACACTGAGAGGAAGCTTTTGAAGTCAGCTCAACTAATATTCAAAAGCATCTGTCCATGTTTCAGCTCAGAGGAGAGGGTGGGAGGGGCCCTGTGGAGGGGAAACATTTGCTTACATACAAAGGCAAAAGATGAAACAGAGTCGATGGCCACATACCATGGTCACACAGTGATTCCTCCAATGTGTGTCCAGTACCTGTTACTCGCACACCAGCACTTCCAGGGAGGGAGCTAGAGGGTTGGGATCATGAGGTGAAGGGGAGGGAGTTGGTCACTCCCTTTTCTGGTTGTCCTGCATTAGCAGAGGAGACTCCGAGGCGGCTGGCCGTGGGGGTGGGAGGCTTCTGGTAAAGCCTCATGGTACTCTAGTCCATTGTGTCTCTCAGGTATCATTCATCTGCTGTAAATAATTAATGCAGGGAGAAGGCAAAAGGTTGTTTCCAGGTGTCAGATCAAGATCCCAGAAACAGACCCGCAGAGATAGTACCTGGAGGCCATCTGATGGGGGAGGCTGGAGGTACTAGCACCAGGTTTGGGTTCCCTGAAACAACAAGGCAGCCGCTGACCCTGGAATGTACTGGTGAGTGGGGTGGCCCCAGGCCACTCTTGTCAGACCCCCAACCAAGTCAACCACAGTACGTTCCCTATTTGGATCAAATTGTTGGGAAGTGTGAAGTGGGGAGGGCCGCTAGGCTTGGCTGTTGGTGGAACAGGGCAGAGGTCCTCAGTGGGCATCCCTCCACAAGCTCCTGTTCCGAACCACGTTACACACCACGATGAGGCACCTGAATACGGCCTTTGTTTTGCAGCCTGGAGGGGAGGAGGGGGATCAGGTTTGGGACAGATACTCTAAAGGAAAATTTTGTTTCTCCCTTGGTTATGTTGGATTTATAAAAGAGGATTTCTTGTATAAGGTGGTTGCGTTTTTTTGTCCTTAGAATAAGGTGAAAAATACCACTGGTAGTGCTCCCATGAACTAGCCCTAGACTCAGGAAGGCTAATGTTTATGTCCTCCAAAATTCATGCTGAATCCTGCCCCTTAAAAGTGATGAGACTGCGTGCAATTGCCTTTGGAGTGCAATTAAATCATGAAAGATCAGGCTTCTTGAATGCAGTTGGGCCTTGCAGAGTTTCTAGGAAGTGCCCTCAGCCCTTCCCTGTGTAAGGATGAAGTTCCAGCTGTGAAGGCACCCTCCTGCGACTGTGAGCATGATGTCAGCTGGTATTTCCCAGTTTCCAGGACTGGGAAGTGCATGTCTCCTGTGTGTGAGCCAACTCAGTGAGTCTGAGCAGCATGAGCAGAGTAAGGCAGTCACTGAAACTGCCTGGAACTTGATTTTCCCCCATTAGCTAAATACTGGCTGCCACAGGGGGGAAAGGGTTCTGTTCTTCCGCCTGCTCCCCCTAGATGGCTCGCTGACTGCCATCCTCCAGAGGCCACTGGACAGTCAGGTTTGGGCCCGCAGTGACGAGACACGTGGGGCCTCACAGGATGGGGGTGGAGCCGGCCCTTTTCTCCCCATCCCAACGAGACCCTGAGTCGCTGCCCACGAATGGCCTCTCTGGCTCCTGATCAAGCTGCCTAACGGCCATGATTTCAGAGACTCAAAAAAAAATCTTGGAACCCAGCAGCTTTTGGCAGAAATGCGTTCGGACCCCTCAGTAGGTTACCGGCCTTGGGCCACCTCAGGTGGGAATAGGTTTCATGCCTTGGCCTGTTCCCCCTGGCAGCCTGGTGGCCGCCATCCTCCAGAAGCCACTGGACAGTCAGGTTTGGGCCCGCAGTGACAAAACACGCTGGGCCACATGGAATGGGGTGGAGCTGGCTCTTTTCCTCCCCACCCCAATGAAACCTCGAGTTGCCACCCAAGAATGGCCTCTCTTGATCAAGCTGCTTAACAGCCATAATCCCAGAGACTCGGGAACAAATCTCGGAACCCAGCAGGTTTTGGCAGAAATCCCTCCAGATTTAATTGTTAATATTTCAGAATTTTAAAATTGCTCGGCCTCTTCTGCAGCTGTGCGACATCGTATGTTATTAATAACCAGCAATAGAAAACACATTGTCTACTGTTGCCTTTTCAGCAGATCTGAGTGTTGGAGTAAAATTCCAAATAATAATGGTGGGTCTGGTGTCCAAATATTGAATGTAATCAAAGTAGAGAGAGAGTAATGTGGAAATGATCTGCCCCACAGGTAGGGGGAGGGTTGGGATGGGGTTATACTTGGGGTTTTTCGTGGTGGAGAATGGGCACTGGTGAAGATACGGGTGTTTCAATGTATGACCAAGACTTAAACCCGAAAGCTTTGTATCTGTTCTCACGGTGATTCAATAAATAAAATTATAAAAACTGGGAAAAAAAAGGTAAGGCAGAGTTCATGCCCGATTCAATCAGCCTAATCAGTAGCTGAATAAATAGAGGTACTCCTACATAAAAAAAAGACAATGTCATGCACATATTGTTTAATATTTCACTGCGCAGCAAGAATGAATTAAAAAAGACAAGGCTATTTATAGAAATATTTAAATTCCACTTAATATTATGTATTATAAAGATGCTCTGTGGAATATTCACTTTTCACCAAGTTTATGTGATACAAACTGTGTATTCTCTGGGTGGCTAGGGTAAGCTCCAGCGGCTCTCCCTCTCACCAATGGACTTGGGCCGCACCCCCACCCAGGGCGGCCCATGCCAAGGGCAGATGAAGGAGGAAACGAGGGCCACGCTGGCTGGAGATCAGCTACCGTTTATTCCATTCTTCCCACGTGCCTGTTACAGTCTTCCTAAGCTCCCCATTCCCTTCTCCTGTCTCTCCGCTTATCTCTCCACGCTCCATCTCACAGCCTGGTTTCTCTCTCTCCATGCACCTGCTCCTGCATTCTTCCCCCACATTCTTCTCCCTCTGTCCCTCTTGCTAGTCTCTCCACATTCCATCTTGTTGCCCTGGTCTCTCTCTCTCTCTCTCTCTCTCTCTCTCTCTCTCTCTCTCTCTCTCTCTCTCTCTTCTCTCTTGTCTTTCTCTAACTCCCCCACATTGAGGGTAGCAGAATCAACATATCAAAAGCCCTTCCTGATGGCCAATCAGGCTCACGGGTGGAAATACCACCTAGAGATGTTCCTCCTGTCCTTAGTCCAATAACTTAATTAATATCTAGTTATTTTGTACGGACACAGTAAGAGATACATTGAGCTTGTAAGGTAGCTTTCCTGGGGACATCTCGCCATAGACTCAGACTACAGTGCTCAGGCCAGATTAATCTTTCCTAACCCTAGCAGGGTCCGAATCTAGTTACTAATTTTTGGATCATGGAAGAATTTCTCCATGACCATGCTCTTAACTTATAGTTAAGTATTATGGCACTTTAGCCAGGCCCATTTTGATGCCAGGGTAGCACATAACTCACAGCTTGCCATGAATCCATTCAATCCCTTGTTGGGACCCTGCTTTGGGGGTGCTAGGAAGTAAGGGCAACTGAGACTTAAGTCTAAAACAGACGCCCAGGGGAGAATATCATTCAGAGTCAGTTAACTCCCAGGTTACAAAAGCATAGCATTAACTGTCTTCCTGTGTCCATACAAAAAGGACATGTTCTGAATTAACTATGCAAAGGACTGAAGGAGAAGAGAAAATGATATTTACAAGTCAACGGGGCACAAAGGAAGAAGTTACAAATAAACACTGAGAAACGGGAGCACTGTGATGGGAGCAACCTGATAAATCTAAGCTCCCTGAAGCAACGCCTAATGGACAAACCAATGTTATCCTACAACGAACCCATGGCATCTCAACTAAAATTTAAAAACCAGTTTATTTGAACGAACAGTGATTCAGATTCAGCAGCACTGAACCAGAAGTGGTTTGGAACATCCTACTGACAGGAGTTAGGGGCAGATTTTATAGAGAAGAAGAAAAGGAAGTGATTTGACTCACCATGGCTTATGTGGTTACACAAACATGCAAGCTTTCCCAAATAGGGATAGCTTGTTGACTGCTTGTGATTGTTCTTCTAACCTTGAGACACTGATAGTTGATTCTGGCTTGGGTTTTGGTTTGCTTACGTAGCTACCAAGGTAGCCCTCTCAGTTCAGTTTGATCAAACAAGTCCTCGTTGTTTGATTCCTGCCTGTTTGATTACTTTGGCAAATGCTTTGTGTCTATCAGTGCAGATCCTGTTGGTGGTATTTGTGTAAGACATGATTTGCATATATTATCATTCATGAATTCAAATGTTTTTTAGTCCCAGGAGTTTGCAGAAAGGATTATATTGTGCTCCAGAACTCAATAAAAGTCTTCCTATATACTGTGTCTTTAATGTTTGGCTTATTTTTGTCATGGGGAAACTGCAGAAATAGAATCGCTGAGAAAAGGTCTTGCTCATTTTGCATTTTAATGAATGGTACTGTGATACTAGTCTCTCAAAGGTTACTATTCTATACATCCTGCAGTACCTGATGGCACCTAATCTAGCCTTCCAGCAGCATTAGGGGGTTAGGAATGACAAAATGTGCTATAAGTGCAAATATGGGTTAGGTCATGTACTGCCCATTGTCCAGGGTCAGCTTTCTATGTTACGGTCATTCTCCTTAAGACAAACATTGATGATATGCCCAAATTTAGGACATTGATTCTCAGTCCAGTTGCACAAAGTTTCTGAGAGGTCACGTCCAGCTAGTGAGCACAAGCATTTTAAAAGCTGTCCAGTAATTCCTGTGTGAGCCAAGGTCAAGAGCTGCCAAGACCTGAGGCGTGAGGCGCTGGGCAGATTCCTCCTCCCAGACCACTCAGTTCCTGTTGGAGTCATGTTCCACATGGGGACTTTCTGCTGCCTCGTTCAGGTGGAACCCCCGCAGGGCACACTGGAGCTCTGAGCAAGGGGAGGGAAATGGCCTGTTATATTATGCCATAGATAATGACATCAAATCTGTGATGCTTATTACAGGAAGGAAGACTTGGTTGTGACTGACCCAGTACTGGGGAAAGGGGGACTGTCTCTCCCGGATGAAGACATCTAGAGTGTCTCCATGATGGGAAACTGAAATGTTTCAAGGTTCAGAGGCAGAATATACTTAGGAAGTGAACAGCCCACTCTGCTGATTTAAAAGGACTTGTTTGAAAAATAAACAGTGCTATTTTTAGGGCTATAGATCATGGTAGGGCCTCTGTGAAGGATTCTGGAGGATCCTGTAGAAGGGAAAGAAGGTACCAATGTTGTCTAATTACTTGGTACTAATTCAAACTCATCTCACTAATGTCCTTCAGTTATGTTTAGAAAATATCAGCCTGGAAGAAGTATCTCTAGTGAATTCAGTATTGGCTCCATCTCTGATATTTTGCCATTGATTTGACTGAAAACAGGATCAGCATCCTGTACTGATCCCGTGGTTCACAAGCTATAGGGAAAGATCTGGGACAATTCCCTCTTATGATTTTTTTCCAAATTAACATATAATTTAAATACCATAAAATCTAGTTTTTCTTCTTTTTATCATGACAGCTAACTGACCTCACTGATTAGAGTTTAGGACGCCGATTGGAAGAGAGCTTGGGGTGGGTTCCTACACCTCTCTCTCTTCCTGCTGGCCTCCCTTCTAACTCTCAGGCCAGACCCGCCTCTTCCTCAGTCTTTCATTCCAGGCAGGGGGCCAGGACTCACTTTGATAGGTGGTTTTCTTTTTCCATCTTCCTTTGGTTTTCTTGGTAGAGGCAGCTTACAGACTCTGGGAAAGATCTCAGGTTTTGGAGTAGACAGCCCTCAGAAATGGGAAAATTCCACTTCACATTGTGGCCAAAGCCTTACTCGACACACTGCTATGTTGGGTTATCTCTGTGACTCCTTCCAGAGAGTAGGACCAGAAGGAGCTGGGTCCCAACAGAAATTGACTAAGATGCTTTTGCGTGGTGCTTCCTTTAAACTAATAGTAATAGTAACTATGTCTTAAGCGATAGACTTCTAACTGGCAGAAATAAGGGACAGATTTAAGTTTCCTTTTTATTATACTCTATATCCCATATTTAGGGCCTGAGGCTGTGCTGTACCAATACAGTATGGGAAGACTTAGCTTGCTAAGAATAGATTAGAATGTTTAATTGATGGAGAGTTATTTATAATTCACCCATGTTAATGGTGAGTGTCGGAGACCGTAGTGTGGAAGGAAAGCCAACTTTCTTCCTGATGGTAGAGAATGAAGGTTTACCCAACTGGATTGCTTGATTGTTTCCTGGAGAAGAGAAGAAATAAAGCCCTGTGAACCCATGCAAAGAATGTGACCAGACCTGGATCTTATAGAAATAAAATGTAATAGACCCTGCAGTAGACAGTGGATGCTTCCTTGTGGGCTGGTAGACCAAGAAAGTCCTGTATTTGAGGGCTGGATAACTGGGTACAAAGAGTACACACAGATCTTTGGGCTCATACAAGAGATTTTTTTTTTAGGAGTACTGCTATTTATTCATCCACTGATTAGCTGATTGAATTGTGCATGAACGCCACCTTACTTTTTTTTTCCCCCATTTTTAATAATTTTATTTATTGAATCAC
>JAOXYA010493922.1:0-15108 GCA_028565675.1 Sorex palustris | reverse complement strand
TTGGGCCTGGAGCGATAGCACAGCAGGTAGGGCGTTTGCCTTGCACGTGGCCGACTCAGGTTCAGTTCCCAGCATCCCATATGGTCCCCTAGCATCGCCAGGAGTAATTCCTGAGAACAAAGCCAGAAGTGACCCCTGAGCATCACCAGGTGTGACCCAAAAAGAAAAAAAATAATAATAAAATTTTCAGTTTGTTTTCTGGCCACCCTGGTTGTGTTGTGGATTTAGGCCTGGCTCTACTCGGAACACGTCTAGCAGGGCTCGGGAACCCATGTGGAATGCTGGGAATAACCCGCATCAGCTGTGGTCAGCTACACTAGACAAGGCAGATACCTACCTATTGTACTAATATTCTGGCCCCAAACTTTTGCCCATTTTTTCTTTGTTTTAGGGTACATACATTAGTGCTCAGGACTTAATTCTTGGCTCTGCACTCAGGGATCACTCGTGGCAGGGTTCAGGGGACCAGACAGGGTGCCAAGGTTTGAACCCAGGTCAGTGACATGCAAGGCAAGTGCCCTACCCGCTACACTATTTTCTAACCCCAAAGATGCAGGGGGGGGGGGTTCCCTAAGGAAGCTAAATGTCTGGAGAGATAGTACAGCAAATAGGATACTTGCCTTGCATGCAGCCAACCCAGGTTCAATCCCAGTTACTCCATATAGATCCCTGAGCCCATCAGGAGCAAGCCCTGAGCACAGCTGGGTGTGGCCAAAAAAAAAAAAAACCTGGTACAGGGTTAAGGCTCTTGCTTGCAGCTTACCTGATTTTCAGTTTTTTCAGCTCCACAGGTTTCCCTGAGCACAGCAGTCCAAAAACCCAGTAGAGCTTGCTTGCCTTTTCAAACTAATGTTCTCGAACAGCACTCTCTCCTCTCTCTCTCCTCTCTCTCTTCCCCTCCCCCCGTCTCACTCTCCACTCACATCTCTAAATTTCTTTCAATGAAAACTTGTTTCATTAAAAAAAATTTTTTTCCCATAAAAATTAAAATGACTTGCAAGAGTGCCCCCTCTGGCAGCAGACATCTAGCAATGGCGCTGCATTAGTGCTGCCTGGTTCCTATACCCAGGTGGGCCAGTGCAGTTCAGACTGATGTACTCTGAACAGGCAGCGCAGTAGCCATCAAGCCTGAAAGGTCCAGTTACATGTTAGGAGGAATGAGCCAACCGAGCTTGTTCCTCGACCAACTGCTCACTCGGGTGAGTGCACAGTGGGGTCTCTTCTCTACATCGCTAATGGATATCCTCAGACAGGGAAGGAAAAGGTGAATGGACTGTTTCACTTGATGACTTTAAGAAAAGACCACCATGAAAGGGAAAATTGGGCTCAGAGTACAAGGAGTTAAGATGCTTACCTCACACATGACCAACTTCCATCCTAATCTCCACACCACATATGTCCCCGAGCACCACCTGGAGTGACTCCTGCACACAAGAGCCAGAAGTAAGCCCTGAGTGCAGCCAGTGTGGCCCACAAAACCCAAGCCGGGGATGTAACCCAGGGGTAGAACTCTTGCCTAGCATGTCTGGTACCCAAAACTAAGAATAATAATAATTGAGAAAAGTATGAATAGGTATATTTACAGAGAAGGCATATGGATGGTCAATAAGCACATTAAAAGATGAAAACTGGGGCTGGAGAGATAGCACAGCGGATAGGGCATTTGCCTTGCACGCGGATGACCCGGGTTCAATTCCCAGTGTCCCATATGGTCCCCTGAGCACCGCCAGGAGTAACTTCTGAGTGTAGAGCAGAGCTGTGCACTCACCTGAGTGAGCAGCTGGTCGAGGAACAAACACCCCGTGTACATCGCTGGGTGTGACCCAAAAAGCAAAAAAAAAAAAAAGATGAAAACATTACTAGTCATCAGGAAGATCCAAAGTCACACTGAGAATTGCCTCACATCCATTAGGCTAATCAGGGATGTGAAGAAACCTGAGCCCTCATACACTGAAGGAATGTAAAATGGTGCAGCTGCACTGGAAAAGAGTCTTGCAGTTCCTTAAAGGGCTAAATAAGCAGACGGGCAATAGTGTACAGGGGGCAGGGCACTTGCCTTGGATGTGGCTGATACCCGTTGCATCATGTATGATGGCACCACATATGATCCCTCAATCTCCAGGAGTGATTCCTGAGCTCAGATCCATAAGTCGGCCGGGTGTGACCCCCAAACAAAACAAAACAAAAAGTCATTGACGGAGCCAGAGAGAGTACAGCGGGTAAGGTGTTTGCATTGCACGCTGTCCACTTGTGTTCGATCCTCAGAGTCCCATACGGTCCCCCAGCATGGCCAGTAGGGATTCCTGTGTGCAGAACCACGAGTAAGCCCTGAGCATCGCAGAGAGCAACACCCCTCCCCCGCCAAGAAAAGATACCTTGAAGGTGCCACTCAGCAGAAACCAAGGTTCTGGACCCTCGTTCCTTCATTCAGCCAGTCACGCTCTGTTTAATTTATGCGAGTGACTCTAAGATCTCAGAAATTGTTCCAGAATCTAGAATCTGGGGTTTGAGACAGTATTCGGAGCGGCCCTCTCTCTCCCCGAGGATGGTCATAATGGTCTCTGGGATCTCCAGGACCAAGCAAACTGCAGCATGCGGCGCGAAGGCGAGGATAGAGCCGGGGAAGGAGAAGGAGCCCAGTAACTCCGTGCGGCGGGGCTGGCAGCGTGCCCCACCTCCTCGGGCTCGGGAGCAGGAGCGGCGCTTGGCTTGGCCAACATGCCAGGACTAAAAGCAACAAGAGCACCACTGGATCGGGCTGGGCGCCAGCCTGATCCGGCAGAGCCCAGACTCGGGGGAGCGGGCGCTGCCAGAGCGTGACTCCTGCTGAAAACTACAACTCCCAGAATCCTCGCGCCCGAGCCCGGTGTCACGTGACCTCGGCTCACGTGTCCCCCGCCGCCGGCTCCTTAATGAAATCATCGTAGGTAAGTGGCGGAAAGGCAGAGGGGCTGGAGGGTTGGGGGCGTCCGATCGCCGACTACCCCGAGCCTCTGCGGCTGCAGAGCCCGATCCGTTCCCCGCCCGATTCCCGGGGTTCCACCGAACCCCCTTCAGTGGAGCCGGCCCTGCAGCACCTTAGCCCGGCCTGTTCACCCTCCACCCCCCCCAGCCCCCGCCCCCGGTCCCGGACCCGGCTCGAACCCCGAGACCCCACAGCCGGCACTCTTGAGGCCTGGGGATCGACCCTTACGCCCCCGGAGCCCAGTGCAAGCGGCCCGTCTTTATTTCGCGTGCTTTGTTTCTGCGATTCAACCCCTGCTGTTGTATTTGGGGACTCGCTCCAGTTGGGGGGTGGGAGGGGGGCTGAGGGTGGCGACAGCCCTGGCCTGTGCGTGGGGGCGTCGGGCTCCGGTTCTGCCTTTGCCACCGCCCCACTGTGACCGGAGCCTGGTCCGTCTCCCTCCGGGGCCCCGCTTGCCAGGCCGGTGCTCCAGTCCGTGGGTTCCATCGGCGCCGCTCACTTTCCCCGCGCGGGTCGCCTCCTGACCAAACTCTTCTCCTCGGCTGCCCGCAGCCGTGGTACAGCCTCGAGAAAAAGCGGACGCTGCGGCCAGCGAAGGGAGTGAGGGACTTCCAATCATCTCAGATCTTTGGGGGGAAGCAGCAGCAAGGAGAGACCCCACACACACATACTGTAGCCCACCAGGTGGAAAGAAGCAGGTAAGCTGGGGCCCTCGGAACTGAGAAACAGCGGCGGAGAGGAGAGAAGGGAGGCTGCGAGGTGTGACCCGGGGGTCGGGCAGCACAGCTCCCCTCTGCCTAGCGCCCTTCCCGCCCTTCTGCAGCGCTGACCCGCTGGGGGCTTCCTCCCCAGCTATGCCTCAAGGCTGTGCTTCCTGCTCAGCCTACTCAGCGCTTTGAGGTTTTTCGTACTTTCTTTCTTTTTTGCTGAGTTGCTGGCTGGGTGGCCAGTTGCGTAAGAGAAAGCCCTTTGGGACAGACTCTGACCAGATCTTTCTGGATTTGGGGCCAGCAGCTGGAGGGATATTGCCTCCGGCTTGGTGTTCCTGGATTGCATTCTTGGTGACAGGTGTCAAGAGAACCTGAACTTTCCTTGTTCCTTTTCTTTTGTTTCTATGGGCCTCACTTCCCCTCCCTTTTGTGGTTGAGGTGGTGAGAACTGGAGGGCTCACACGTATTTGGTTTGCAGTGCACTCGAGAACACACCGCGTGGTAGCACCAGGGCCTATAACAGCCAAGATCCCCGGTGGCTGGGATGACATACTGGCATCTCGAGCCATTCCAGACATGGAAGTCAGGAGCCGTAGCGATAATACAGTGGGTAGGTCGATTGCCCTGCACGCAGCTGACCCAAGTTCTGGCAGTCCCGTGTGGTCTCCTGAGCACTGCCAGGAGTAATTGCTAAGTGCAGAGCCAGGACTAACCCCTGAGCATCGCCGGTTTCGAGAGCTGTTGGGCTTCCCAAGCACGTTCTGCCACTGAGCTGTCCCAGACCCCAGAAACTTCCCTTTCCCAGTGTACATTGTTCCCTACTTTTTTCGCCACCAAGAGACACAGTAGTGAGGATTTCATCACCCTCAGGACCTGGTTGACCATTCTCAGGGCCTTGTTAGCTATTATGTTCTTTTATTTGAGCGGGTAGAGAGAGGGAACTGAGCCACGCCAGTGGTACTCAGTGCTTACTCCTGGCTCTGCACTCAGAAATCATTACTGGCAGTACTCAGGGGATAGATAGGGTGCCAGGGACCAAACCCAGGTCAACTGTGTGCAAGGCAAGAACCTTCCCATTAAACTGTCACTCCTACCCATTGTTAACCTCTCTGGTCCCCTCAGAGGGGCCTCAGCAGGGACAGCGTCTGATGGACAGTAACTCGATCCATCATTAGGACTGAATCCATCAGATCCTCCCCTGTGGAGCAGAGTAAACCGGGAGGAAGTGGTGGGAAGTGAAACGGAGTTTTCCTTTTGTTTGTTTTATTTTGGGGCCACACCCGATGATGCTCAGGGCTCACTCTCCTGACTCTGCATTCAGGAATCACTCCTGGCTCAGGGGACTACATGAGATGCCCGAGGTTGAACTCTGGTCAATTGAATCTGGGTGGCCCATTTGCAAAGCAAGCGTTCTACCCCCTATACTATCACTCTGGTCCCTAAAATGTAATTGTTTTTTTAAATCAGTCTGTAGCCTGAGTTCTAGCCTTGGGAAAGAGGAGATGCAGAGGGAGGAGACTTGGAGGATGGAAGTCTTTGGCAGGTTTCACCAGCCTAGGCAATTGCTGGCCAGCAGGAGCCTCAGGGGACAGCCAAGCTTGGCCCCAGGCTCACTCGGCTCACAGCCTGTGAACCTAAAAAGTAATGAGCCTGCTGAAATCCGGCTTAGGGAAGCAGACTCAGTGCCTGTGAAACGCTGGCACTTGAGAGAATGAGGAACAGAGTTTGAGCAGTGATGGGCCCCGGGGGCTCCAGGAAGAGCTGGTGAATCTCCCAGGAATGGGAAAGATGTGGGACCTGAAAGAGGGACTGGAAGCATCCTGGAAGCACAGGATTGTAATGTTTTCCTGAGGACCCAAACGTGAAGGGGAGCTCTTCACATGTGGGATTACTGACCTCAATTTTTTTGTTTTTCCTGCTGGATAGGGAACTCAGGTCCTCAAGCGTTCAACAATGGGGCCACCTCCCCAAGCCCAGGAGCATTGGCTTGAGTTTTTTTGGAAGGGTGGGCAGGGGTGAGGTCACACCCGGCAGTGCTTGGGGGACTGTACACGATGCTGGAAAATGAACCAAGGTTGATTGGCCCAAGGCAAGCACCTTCACCCGGTGGTCTTTCTCCCGCTTCTGCCTGAATTTGTAAGGACCCTGGAAACAAGAATTTGGAATCGAGGCCAGAGGGTAGTGGTAAAGACCCCACAGTTCTATGGAAGATGACTCTGGGGACCCAGTAGCAGGCTGGGAAGTCAAAAGGGTTTAAATTCAAATCCTGCTGATAGTAACCAGTGATTTGATGGCTCTAACCTTGATGACCGAATGAGATAACATCCTCATCTACAGGTGCATTTGGGCTACACCTGGGAGTGCTCTCAAATGCCTGGAGCTTTGGTCTCCTTCCATCAAAATTTTCCCTAATCGAGGCTAGAGCGATAGTACAGAGGGTAGGGCACTTGACTTGCATGTGGCCAACCCGGGCTCGATTCCCAGCATCCCATATGGTCCCCCAATCACTACCAGGAGTAATTCCTGGGTGCAGAGCCAGGAGGAACCCCTGAACATCGCTTTGTGTAGCTCAAAAGCTGTCTCTTTCCTCCACCAAAATATTGTCCCCTAATCATTTTTTTTTTTTTTAGGAAATGAAATATAGCAAAAGCCCTTCCACATACTGATTCCAACTGCAAGCTGAAAATTCAGTCCACAATTTATGAAAATTGTTTGGGTTTCCCGCCTGATGTTTTTGTCCCTCGGTCATGTTACAGTTCTGTGAACTTGATGTTTTAAACATATACCAGCAAGAACTCTAGTTCCTAAGTATGAGTATCTAGATCTAGTACTGTTAAAAGGATCATGGTCCAAAGAGATAATTCAGGAGTTAAGGCAATTCAGGAGTTAGAGCACACTTTGCACACAATTGACTCTGGTTTGATTTCAGCACCACATAGATTTCCTTGAGCACAGAGCCAATAAGCCCAACACACACACACACACACACACACACACACACACACACACACTCACACACACAGAATGGGGTCAGAACAATATAGGATAGTGGGTAGGGTGCCTGCCTTACATGGAACCAACCCAGGTTTGATTCCCAGCACCCGTACAGAGCCTGAGCACTGCCAGACTGAGGGAATCCCTGAACACAGAGCAGAGAGTAAGATCTGAGAACTGCCCAATATAGCCCCAAAACAAAATAAAAGGGGGCGGGGTGGATCTTGTAGCTACTTTGTGTTCTCCCCTTCATGCTGAGGGTGAGGCTATTGTCCACTTGTGCTGACCCATGTCTCTTCCTGACCAGCAGAGAGCCCCAACCTGGGCACTGGCGAGGAGTCCAACATCTGCACTTTTTTTTTTTTTCGCTTTTTGGGTCTCACCCAGCGATGCACAGTGGTTACTCCTGGCTCTTCACTCAGGAATTACTCCTGGCGGTACTGGGGGACCATATGGGATGCTGGGGATTGAACCTGGGTCGGCCGCATGCAAGGCAAACGCCCTACCAGCTGTGCTATCGTTCCAGTTCCTGCACTCTTTTTTTGAGGACAAATTCATCTCTTCAGAATACCATACACCAAAGACTAAAACTCCCCTCATAATAAAACAAAACCAACCCAAAGAAGTTGCTTCCAGCTCTGTATTCTGGGACTTGGTCCTGGTGGCTCAGGGCACTGTGAGGTGCTGGGAACTGAATCCAGGTCACCCACATGCAGAGCAGGAGCTTGACCATTGAGATCTCTGCAGCTAAGGAGTTTGTAGTTGGGCTTATTTTGTTGTTGTTTTTTTTCCTTTTGGGTTCACACCTGGCGATGCTCAGGGGTTATTCCTGACTCTGTAGTTAGAAATTACTCCTGGCGGTGCCCAGGGCACCATATGAGAAGCCAGGGATGGAACCAATGTGGGTTGCATGGGAGGCAAATGCCCTATCTGCTGTACAATTCCTCCAGCCCCTGTTGTTGCTCTTCTTGTTGTTGTTGTTGTTTTGCCACACCCAGTGGTACTCAGGACTTCCTCCTGGCTCTGCACTCAGGAATTATTCCTGGCAGTGCCCAGGGGACCATGTGGGATGCGAGATATTAAAGCCGGGTCAGCCATGTGCAAGGCAAATGCTTTACCTACTTGACCGTCTTTCCGGCCCCTCTATTTGTTGTTTTCTTATTTTGTCTTTGCTCTATACCCATCAAAGCTCAGGAGCCACTCCCAGCATGGTGTCCAGGGGTCTCCCTGTGCCATGGGGGATCGGAGTAGCCCCAAAATCAAACCCTACATGCAGGGGGCTAGAGCGATACCACAGTGGGTAAGGTGTTTTCCTTGCACACGGCAGACCTGAGTTCGATCCCCAGCATCCCATAACATCCCCCAAGCACCACCAGGAGTGATTCCTGAGTGCACAGCCAGGAGTAACCCCAGAGTATGGACAGGTGTGACCAAAAAAAAAAAAACCTACATGCAGAGCACGTGCTCGGGCCTTGTGATCCTGGGACTGTCCTGCTCCTCTCTCCTCCCGGCCTTCCCGTGCCGTTCCAGGATAACTATGCTCTGTCCCTTCCAGGCTGAGAGCAACAGGAGCCCAGCAGGCCCCCAGATAAGCGCCCGATCGAGCAGGCCGCCCCGGGCGTCCAGCCAGACGCCTTCCCTCTGCTGCTCGGGGCATGTGGTCCTGAGGTCCGGAGCCCGCCCAGCGCTATGGCCCAGGCCAGCATCAACAGTGACTACGGGGAGTGGGGCTCCAGCTCGGACGCCGGCGAGCGGGCCCACCTGCTGCAGAGCCCCTGCGTGGACACGGCCCCCAAGAGCGAGGGGGAGACCTCTCCCGGGTCCCTGGCCAGAGGTACCACTTCCACCCTCGGGGCCGTCTTCATCGTGGTCAACGCCTGCCTGGGCGCGGGGCTGCTAAACTTCCCAGCGGCCTTCAGCACGGCCGGGGGCGTGGCCGCTGGCGTCTCGCTGCAGATGGTGAGTGGCAGGTGGGCAGGTCTCCAAAGGAAGGCTTCGAGGTACCGCTCGCCACCTCTCTCTCTCTCTCTCTCTCTCTCTCCTCGGTCCCCCAAGGCAGGCGTTTCTGGTCTGTTCCTACGTTCTTTCCTCTGAGCCCAGATGTGGCTTCCAGAGCCTTTCCAGCCATGAGAGATGTTTAGACAGGACTGCATGTTTCATAATCATCATTGCATATCTCATTTCATCATCATGAACAGCATATTGCATGTCGCGTCGTTTTGTGGGGCCAGAGCAGTAGTTCAACAGGTTGGGACTTGCCTGGCATGCAGCCCGGTGGATTCAGTCCCCAGCTTTCTGTATTGGTCCCCAGAGCTCTGCTCTGAGTGATCCTTGAGCACAGAGCCAGGAGTAAGCCCTGAGCACTGCCATGTATGCCCTGACCCCTCCAAAAAAAAAAAACTAAATATAAAAACATAAACATTTTGGAGGCTGGAGCGATAGTACAGCAGGTAAAGCGTTTGCCTTGCATGTGGCGGACCCGGGTTCAATTCCCAGCATCCCTTGTGGTTCCCTGAGCATCACCAGGAGTAATTCCTGAGGGCAAACCCCTGTGCATTGCTGGGTGTGACCCAAAAAAACTAAATAAATAAAACATTTTTCTATATGTAAAAATAAGTAATAGGGGCTGGAGCTATAGCACAGCGAGTAGGGCATTTGCCTTGCACACGGCCGACCTGGGTTTAATTCCCAGCATCTCGTATGGTCCCCTGAGCACCACCAGGAGTAATTCCTGAGTGCAGAGCCAGGAGTAAGCCCTGTGCATCGCCGGGTATGACCCAAAAAGAAAAAAAAAAGTAATAATTTTGTGATGTTGAAGACACTTGGAACTACCTAGAAAGAATCCAGGACTTAGGGCACTTGCTGTGCCAATTGGATCCCTGATGCCACATGGTCTTGCAGGCATTACTGGGTGCCACCCTGGGAACCCATGAGGCCTGGGCTGTGGCCCTGGAGTCCTCCAAGCACTGGGGAGTAGTTCATTCCTAACACCACAGGGCCCGAGCAGAACTGCATCCGTAGGCCTTGACATTGAACAGCAGGTCAAGCTGGAAGAGAATCTCCAGGAGGGCCCCTCTACCCCAGGCCTCCTGAGCACCACTTGGGAAGGAAAAAAAGGTGGTTACTGCCGGTCAGTGTAATGCCGTGCGGCCTCTTTGAAGTCATCCAGGACCAGGGAGGTGGCTCCGCAATAGAGCATTTTGTCTTGCTTGTGTGGGGCCTTCAGTGTGAGACCCAGAACCACAAAAACCAAAAGTGGGAGAAGTGAATAGATTGACCGAGAAATGGGCCAGAGAGACAGTACAGAAAGTAAGGTGTTTGCCTTGCATGTAGCTGACTGGGTGCAGTCCCCAGCACAGCCCTGCCAGGAGTGACTCCGAGCATCACCAGTTGTGGCCAAAAACCTAAAAATAAAAAAAAATTTTTAAATGCCCAAGAATTGATTTTTGAGGCTGGCAGAGGAAACCTAGGACTTGATTATGTGATTCTCTCTGCTTCCATGTGTAAGTTTAGAGTCTCCCACAAAACAATTGGGTTTTTTATTGTATTATTTATTGATTGATTTTTTCTTTTGGGGTCATACCCAGCGATGCTCAGGGGTTTACTCCTTGCTCTGCACTTAGGAATTGCTCCTGGAGGTGCTCGGGGGACCATATGGGATGCCAAGAATTAAACCCAGGTTGGCAGCATGCAAGGCAGACACCCTCCCCACTGTATTATCACTCCAACCCCAAAATGTTCAGGCGTTTTGGTTTGGTCTGGGGGACTCAACCAGCAGCATTCAGAATCCACACCCATTTCAGCGTGCTGAAGTCACTCGGAGCCGGATTCGGGGGAACATACAGTGTCGGGGGTCAAATCTCAACATCCTGCATGCAAAGCCTGCCCTCCAGCCTATTGGACTATCTCCTGACCCCCAAGACGTTTTTTGCTCTTTTTTGGGGGGGGAGGGGACCAGGGCCCACCCAACCTTGCTTAGGAGATATTCCCCAGTTCGTGCTCAGGGGTCACCGCTAGAGGTTTTGGGTCCAATTCCCTGGCGGGCCTCCTGCCTACAAAGCATGTACTTCAGCCCCTCGGTGATCTGTCCAGTGCCCAATACTTTCATCCTTTAAGAAGGCCTTCCCCCCAACAGCCATTGAAACTTCCTGCAAGACACGAGTTATCAGCCAGACTTGCCAGGCCCCGGGTCCCATAGATACCCTGGGTCGCCAGGCCTCCCCCTCACCCTCCGCGCTCTCCCCCGCCTGCAGGCCATGCTGGTCTTCATCATCAGCGGCCTCGTCATCCTAGCCTACTGCTCCCAGGCCAGCAATGAGCGCACCTATCAGGAGGTGGTGTGGACCGCGTGCGGCAAGCTGACAGGTGTGCTGTGTGAGGTGGCCATCGCTGTCTACACCTTCGGCACCTGCATCGCCTTCCTCATCATCATCGGGGACCAGCAGGACAAGAGTGAGCTGCCCCCCTCTCCGGACCTCGTGCCTCCCAGCCCCTGCAGCCCCAGGGGAATTCTGGGGATTGGGGAGGGTTTGGGGGGCCCTCCCAGACCTGGGCTCAGGGTTCCTCTGGGAATCCTCCTGGGGGCAGCCCTGAGCCTAGCCCCGCAGGGGGCACTGTCCCCGGGGCGTTCAGCATGATGCCCCCTTCTTCCTCCCCACCCAGTTATAGCTGTGATGACCAAGTCGCCCGATGGGGCCAGTGGCCCCTGGTACACGGACCGCAAGTTCACCATCAGCCTCACCGCCTTCCTCTTCATCCTGCCCCTCTCCATCCCCAGGGAGATTGGCTTCCAGAAATATGCCAGGTTCGGAGCCCCCCGCAACCCCTGCCTGACCCTGACACAGCTCTGCTCACAGCCAGGGACCCAGAGGCTGCCAGGGAACCCCCCTCACCTCCACACTCAGGGTCAGCAAGAGGGACCAAGGTGGAATGAGCCAGGCTGGCAGTGTGCAGGCAGAAAAATTATTTTCCCGGGGTGGAGCAGGAAGAAGTCAGTTTCTGTCCCTGGCACCACATTTTGTCCCCTAAGCACCACCAGAAATGACTACCCAACCAAGTCAGGAGTAAGCCCTGAGCATCCCGAGGTGTGGCCCAAAAACAAAGCATAAAACAGATTTCCTTTCTCGTCAGCCACAAGGAGACAATGACCTTGGTCCTCTGGAGACTCATGTCAAAGAGGGTCTGGGGGCTCCTGGGAGTGGTGAGGCAGCCTCCCCTCCAAGCCTGAGCCCTAGCTTTCCCTGGGAGGATGGGAGTTTGGGCTTAACTTGGTTTCGATCACCCCCGGAGATGCTTGGGGCGGGGGGCTCTATATTGTGTTGAAGATCGAACCTAGGGCTCCCTGAGTCTGCCCTCAGTCCTTTGCGCCATCTCCCAGGCTCCAAGAAAGGAATTTGATACTGGTGGCTTGGTATGAAATGGGAGGGGGGGGGGTTCGGCCTTTTGCCTCTGGCTCTGAAATACTGAAATGCGGGGGTGATCCAGGCCGTTTCCGTGCTCCATCTGGAAATAGTCCCACTCAGCCGTGTCCGGAGGGCTCCTCAGGCAGGAAGCTCACCTTTCAAGTTGCCCTTCCAGGGCTGCAGCGAGAGCACAGCAGGAAGGGCACTTGCCTCGCACGTGACCCACCTGGGTTTGATTTCTGGCATCCCACATTGGTCCACGAGCACCAGGAGTAATTCCTGAGCACAGAGCCAGGAGTAACCTGTGAGCATTGCTGCATATGGCCCCCAAAACAAAACAACGCAGAGCACAAAAATGTTAAGTTGCCCTTCCTTGGGGCCACGGCCATAGTACAGTGCAGTGCGTAGGACAATTACCTTGCATGTGACTCACCCAGGTCTGATCTCCGGCCTCCCATATGGTCTCCCAAGCACCGCTGGGAGTGATTTCCTGAATACAGAGCCAGGGGCAAGCTCTGAGCACCATGGCTAGGGCCCAAAAAAACAAAAACAAAAAAGAAAAAAGAATTAAATAAAGTTGCCCTTCCAGGCACGGGGAAGTGGTGCAGTGTTCAGGCACTGGCCTTGCCTGCGTAGTCTCCCCTGGGCACAGCCAGATGTGGCCCGAAACCCCCCTTCCCCCGCCAAAATGAAAGGGGCCGTACCTGTCTGTCCGACTCTCCCCTGCAGTGTGTCCTGGCTCTCAGGAGAGCACCCAGGGCCAGCACTGGCCGCTCTGATGGATGGAGTGAAGGAGCTCTGGGGCCCACTCTCGCCCTGGCCTCAGAGCTGAGCAGCTGCGTGTCCTGATGGCCACACCTCAGCCTGCACCCGCCATACCCCGGCTAGCGCCCAGCACCCTCCTGGCGCTGGCCACTGCCTCAGAAGCAGGATTCACTTGCATTTCCAATTCCTGGGCCCCAGTTCTCTTGAGTAGCCTCTTTTTTTTTTTTAATTGAATCACCGTGAGATACACAGTTACAAAGCTGTTAATGATTGTGTTTCAGTCATGCAATGTTCCAAAAACCTGTTCCTCTAAGTAGCCTCTTTTGGTCATGGGCTGGGACAGCCAGAATGGGGGGTTACCACAGCCAGCAACCAAGCTCGTCCTCTCCTCATTCTCCCTCAGCTTCCTGAGCGTCGTGGGCACCTGGTACGTCACTGCCATCGTCATCATCAAGTACATCTGGCCGGATAAAGAGATGACCCCCGGAGGCATGCTGACCAGGTGGGTGAGGGACCTCCGGGCAGCACAGGGTTATCAGTGCGTGTCTCCTTTCTTGGCAAAGGACAAATCAGAGTACAGCCAGGAGAGTGTTTGCCTTGCACCAGGCCAACCCAAATTCAATGCCCAGCATTCCATTTGGTCCCCCCCAAGCACCACCAGGAGTGATCTCTGAGTGCAGAGCCAGGAATAAGCCCTGAGCACCACCAGGTGTAGCACTGTAGCACTGTCCTCCTTTGTTCATCGATTTGCTCGAGCGGTCCCAGTAACATCTCCATTGTGAGACTTGTTATTGTGCTTGCCATATCAAATACTTAACAGGTAGCTTGCCAGGCTTTGCCGTGTGGGCGAGATACTCTCAGTAGCTTGCTGGGCTCTCCAAGAGTGTAGGGTGTAGGAATTGAATTGAGCTCAGCAGGGTCGGCTGTGTGCAAGGGAAGGCAAATGCCCTACCTGCTGTGCTATAGACCACCAGGTGTGCCCCCACCCCCCCAAAAAAAGCAGAACAGAAAAGGATGCGCCCAGGGCCCTGCCAGGGGTTCTGCCTGTGGCCCCAGGGGGTACAGGGAGGGTGTTACAGAGCCTCACTTTGCTGATATGGGGGTGGGCATGGAGTGGAACCACTTATACTCTATCCCCAGACTTTAGGGCACCAGCGGAGGCTGTGGGGAGGGGCACCTGGGGACTCGGGGTTTCACGGACTGCAGCTGGTGTGTTCGTCTGCAGGCCGACCTCCTGGGTAGCCGTGTTCAATGCCATGCCCACCATCTGCTTCGGATTCCAGGTGTTCTCTATTGTCCCCACCCTGGGATATGCGGTGGGTGGGGAGGGGGGCAGAGGGAGCGGGAGGGAAGACAGCATGGCAGGGGTGGGCGGGGGAGCCCTTGCCTCTTTCCTTGGCATCTCTGCCCCTGTCCAGGGCAAGGTCACTTCCCCACCATCACGGTCACCTTCTGCCTGCAGTGCCACGTCAGCAGCGTGCCCGTATTCAACAGCATGCGGCGGCCCGATGTGAAGACCTGGGGCTGGGTGGTGACAGCCGCCATGGTCATCGCCCTCGCCGTCTACCTGGGCACAGGTGAGTGCCCCTCCCCCTGCCCCCAGGAGAGACCACTGTGTGTCCACCTGGCGGGTGCTGGGAACTGCATGCACTCGGGATGGGGAGTGCTGTGGAAGGAGCCAGAATGTGAGCCGCGGGCAGGAACCTGAAGGTGCCAGAGGATAGGGCACACAGGACAGGGCTGGGCAGACATGACAGAGCACCGTCAGACCCGGAGGATCGTTGGACCTGAAACAAACTTCTTATGTTGGAGTTTTTGTTTTCTGTTTCCCTTCTGTTTTTGTTGTTGTTGTTGTTGTTGTTGTTGTTGTTGTTGTTGTTGTTTTCCAAGACCACTCCCAGCCTGGGGGCTCTTGGGGGTCACTTTCAGCAGTGTTCAGGGGACCATATGGGGTTGGGGCTTGAACCCGGGCCTTCCACATGCAGATCACATGCTCCAGCCGTTCCCCCCGACTCCCCACCCAGCCCAGAAAGAGAAGTGTTGTAACAGGACATCTGGGAGAAAGGCCCTGGGATGCCTCCCGCTGGCATTCTCGGGACCAGCACCGGGGTGACCGCAGAAGACAAAGCCAGAAGCAAGGGAAGCAAAGTGGCAGGGTCCTCTTCTCTGGGCACTTGGGTCTGCTTGGGATTCAGATGTCACTGTCACTGTCCTCCCGTTGTTCATCGATTTGCTCGAGCGGGCCCAGTAATGTCTCCATTGTGAGACTTTG
>JAOXYA010493915.1:0-15108 GCA_028565675.1 Sorex palustris | reverse complement strand
GAGAGAGAGAGAGAGAGGGAGGGAGGGAGGGAGGGATGGAGGGATGGAAGAAGGGAGAGAGGGAGACTGCACAAGGTGCAGGGAGCAGGGGCTCCAGCAGGGGGCGCTGCAGGGTCGCGGACTGACCCCCTCCGTCCTCCTCTCTGGCCTTGGGCTCAGACCAGCCCTCTGAAACTGCCCCTTGCTCTGCGGCTGATCTCCACCTTCTCGTGGGACCCCAGACACCCGTGCAGAGCTGGGGGCAGCTCTCGGCCCTGTGAGTCACGGGGTCACACACGTGGCGTTCAGAGTCGGCCGTCAAACATCGAGGCAGCAGGTGGGCTGAGCCGGTGGAGGCGCTGGGCCCTCAGGGGTCACCCCCAGACCGCAGCCCTCAGACGTTCTGTGCCCCAGAATTTTGGCCTTACTGCCTTCTTTTTTGGGGGGGGAGGGTTGATTGGGCCAGACACAGTGTTGCTCAGGGCTGACTCCCGGCTCTGTGCTCGGAGATGACTCCTGACACTGGGCTCAGGGCTGCTCACTCCCAGCTCTCAGGGGGCACGTATGGAACCAGAGTCATCAGCGGTCAAGGCCAGCGCCTTCCCTGTCCCAACTCTCGGCCCCCCCATTCAGCCACCGTCAGACGCACCAACGTGAAACACGTCGCTGGACCCTTTGTGGGGCCCACCCAGGTCCTGCCCACAAGGTCCTCAGGGGTCCAGCAGGGCCCCCTTCCCCTTCTCACACGAGGGTCTGTCCCCACAAGACCTCCCCCCATCCCTGGAGTCCCCTGTCCACGCTCTGCTCTGGACTGACCCTCAGGACCCAGGACACGAGGACTTAGGGCAGCATCTCGGGGCCTGGCTCTGCCCCAAGTTCCACCCCTGACATGTCCCAAGGCCCCCAGTGGCGGCCAGCCCGGGTGCTCGCTGGGTCTCGCAGCCCTGCTCGGACAGCTCCCCAGCAACCAAGTCAGAGAAAAGGCCCAAGGAGCTGCACAGAACATTCTGGAAGCTGCGTGCAGCCAAGTTTGGGGCTCCCTCGTCGCCTGTGGCACTCGCGAGCTTTCTGGGCCCGGATCCTCTCAGCCCCCTGGCCCCTGGCCCATCTGGGACAGCTCCTGCCTGGGCGCCGAGGGGCGGGCCAGAGCCGGGGCTCAGGGCCCAGCTGTCTGGTTCCCCCGCACCCCTTTTCCCGCCCACCCACCTTCACTGGGCTGGCACCCGCTACCAGGCTGGGCCCACGAGGCAGGCAGACACTCTGTGTCTCTCTGTGACCAGCAGTGTCCCACGGGGGAGGGAGGGTACCCAGAGGGGCCTCATCTGTGTCCACAGGCATTTAGGGTGCTTCTGCTGGGTGGGGGTCCCCGGGAGTGGGCGGAGAGCAGGGGAGTGACGCTTGGCCCGTGCAGACCCCCACCATGCACAGAACCCTCAGGCCTGCCCAGATGCCCAGACCCCCAGCCCCGTGCAGAGCCCCCAAGCCCTGCACAGACCCTCATCCCCAGCAGAACCCCCAGCCCCGCACAGATCCCCCAGCCCTGCGCAGACCCCCAGACCCATGCAGACCCCCAGCCCCAGCAGACCCCCCAGCCTCCCGAAGACCCCCCAGGCCCGCGCAGAACCCCCCTCACCTCCCCTGACCTCTCCCGACTTCTGAGTGTTTGCCGAAAAGGATGTTTCTTTTGTACTTTTTTCCTCAGGCCTTTTTCTAAACAGGGAAACGAAGCGAAGCCTCAAGGCTCAGAAATGAAAGCCAGACCCCGAGGGCCGGGCGCGTGGGGGGAGCCTGACTCGCAGCACCCAGGAGGACCCTGAGTCCCTTCGCTGCCCCGAAGCCTCCTCACACCCAGGCAGGGGCAGCGTCCAAGGGCTCCGGGCTGGCCCCCACCCCCCACCCCCAGTCCTCAGCTGTAGGTCTGAAGGGAGGCGACTCAGCCAGCCAGACACACTGTCCCGGCCCGCCCACCCTCCCCTAACCGCCACCACCCGCCCCTGCCCCGCCACCACCCACCCCTGGTTTCTCCTCCTGCATTCTGGGCTAGGGACAAAGCAGGCAGCACCCAGTTTCCAGCTGAGGCCGGAACCACAGGCCGGCTGGGTAGCAGCTGGCCGGGCTGTCCTGTCTCCCAACGCTTGGGGGCTCAGATGATGCTATTCCAGCACTGAGGGACCAAGCACCACCGGGAACACAGCCAGGCCAGGCCAGGCCAGGCCAAGTGTTCCCTTACGGCGCGGGAAAGTGCGGGCTGGCCCGGAAGGGGGTGCAGGGGGCCACCCGGGGCTCGGCGGGCTGGCTGCCCTTGGACGCTCCCGGGAGGACCCAGGTCCCGCCTTGCAACCCGACCCAGCCCCGGGAGCACCACCCAACTCACCCCCTTGTCGGACCCTGGCAGGGTAAGGGCACAGCCCTCTGGGGGCTTCGTGTGTGTCTGTGTGATCTGGAGACCCCAAACGGGCTGACTCATTACTCAGTTGTGACTCTGTGGATTTGCTTCTTTTTTTCTTTCTTTCTTTCTTTTTATGGGGGGGGGCTTTTTTGGGCCACACCTGGTGGTGATCAGGGTTGACCCCTGGCTCTGCACTCAGATGTTACTCCCGGTGATGCTCGGGGGACCCTGTGGGATGCCAGGGATCGAAGCCAGGTCCGCCCAGCACACGCCCTCTCCCGCTGTGCTATCACTCTGGACCGTTTGCCTCATTTTTAAAAATTTTTTTTTAATTTAGATTTTTTTTTTTGGCTTTTTGGGTCACACCCAGCGATGCACAGGGTTTACTTCCGGCTCTGCACTCAGGAATCACTCCTGGCGGTGCTCAGGGGACCCTATGGGATGCTGGGAATCGAACCCGGGTCGGCCACGTGCAAGGCAAACACCCTACCCCCCGCTGTGCTATCGCTCCAGCCCCTTTAATTTAGATTTTTATTAGTGAAACACCGTGAGGTACAGTTATAGATTTACAATTGTTTTGTGCTGGGGTTTCAGTTCTACAATGATCCGTTTGCCTCGTTTTTATGCCCCCAAAGCCTTGCATGTGGATTGTAGGCCGCTCCCGGCCACACCCAGCAGTGCTCAGGGCTCATTCCTGGGCCTGTGCTCGGGGGATCAGACCCAGGTAGAGTGCCCAAGCAAGGGAAGGTGCTCTGGGGGCCAGGAAGGGGGGGCGTGCGTGTGAGCGGGGGCGGGGACAGTGTCCTGTGACTTGGGGACGGCTCAGAAACGCGCCTCCTGGAAGATGGACTCTGCCCAGCCCCAGGGAGTCTGCTCACGCCCGGCAGGCAGCAGTTACAGCCTGTGCCGGCCTGCGGGTCGGGTCGCAGCCCTTATCAAGACCCAGACGTTGTCTGACCCGTAACGGAAACTCCCTCCGCCCTTCCCAGGCCTCCCCACCCTGCCGCACCCCAGAGGTGACCCCACAGATTAGCTCCGAGTGTCCTCCTTCCAGGAGAGAAACTGGCCTTGGGGCTCCCCATGGCAGAGTGGAGCCGTGGGGGTGACCGCCCCTGCCCAGCCTCTGTCCTGGGCTCTCCGCTCTCCTCTGCCCGGTCCTGGCCAAGGGCAGCGGAGCCACTGCAGACATGCCCGTGTCCCCGGGCAGTGTTCCAGAGTGCAGCGTGGGGCCAGCGGGACTGCGTTTAGCTGAGGACAGCACAGCCCACAGCCCGGACCTCGGTGCACCAGAAGACACCCACAGAGCTGCCAGGCTGGGCTCGAGGCGGCCGATGGACAGTCCATCCTGCCACTGCCCGGCCTGCGTGTGTGCTGGGCTGGCCCAGGCATCACCACCCTGAGCTGTGAGTGGGGCACCCCAAGGCCCCGCCTGGTGGCCAGTGACCATGGCGGTCTTGAGGCCCTCCACCACCAGCAGGGGGCGCTCACTCAGCCACAGGAAAAGGAGTCCTGGGCTCAGAAACGGATTGGGGATGGAGACCCCTGGCTCCAAGAGAGACACCGGGCCTCGTGGGGGGAGGGGGGTGGCGAGGTCTCGGCTTCTCCCCAGGACCAGAGAAGCAGCTGGTGCCCCAAACCCCCGGGTGAGCTCTCAGGCGCCTGCAGGTCCTCCTGTGGACGTAGGGGACCCCTCTGTCTCCCAGTGGGGGGCTGGGGGCTTGGGAACTAGGGAGGAGCTGGTCGAGGAGCTGCCCTTTGGCCCCCACGACACCCAGGGGCGGGATCTGCCAGGCAGCCCCCCACCCCCAGCGCCTCACTTGCTCTTAGGAGCAGCCCCTGATTGTTCTGTTTGGGGCGATTTGTTCGGTGGGTTTGGGCCACACGGGGCACTGCCCAGGACTTACTCCTGGCTCTGCACTCGGGGCGCACTCCTGGTTTGGGGGACCACGTGGGGTGCCGAGATCGAACCTGGACCCTCCCTGCCGTACTATGGCTCTGCACACACACACACACATGCACACATACATACACATGCACATACACACGCACACAGACATACACACATGCACACAGGTACAATGCACGCACACACACGCACACACACATACACACATGTACACATGCATGCACACACACATGCACTCACTGCACACAGACGCACACACATGCACACATGCATGCACATACACGCACCACGCACACATGCACACGTATGCACACACATGCACACATGCACACATACACACATGCACACACGCACACACGTATGTGCACATATGCACACACGCACACACCCCGGCCTCAGCTATTCTGCTGAGCGGGCAGGGAAGCAAACACAGAAAACATTCCCTTGGCCCAGCTGGGCGGGCACCGAGGCTGCACCAGCTCCGCGGAGTCTGTTCCCGGCCCGGCAACCCCCATCCCCGCCGAGACCCCGACCAGCTGCCCAGAAAATGGCCTGTGGAGTCCAAGAGGACCGACCCCATCCCCGCCCGGCCCGGTCCAGCCCCAGGACACTGGCGGAGCTAACGACACACACGTGAGGTCCGCAGCTATAATGAGAATAAATCACCAAAGGAAACGCCCCCGATCCACGCTGACACCCTCCCCCACGGCGAGCGGCTTCCTCTGGGTCAGAGACAGGAAACACACCACAGAGATTTCCAGAACTTTCCAGTCCCCACCCCCACTTCCTCACGAGTGTCCGCAGCCCAGAGCCAGACAAAGTTGCCCACAGCAGCCCAGACCCCCCCTTCCCGGGGGACCCCGAGGGGCACCCACGAGCCCCAGGCGCACCTTGGGGGCCCAGCAATCTGTGTGTACAATTCCTCACACCGGGCCCCCCTTCCTGTCTCCCAGCTGGTCCTGGGGACGGGCCAGGGACCCATCGAGACCTCAGAACTGACCCAATCAGAGGCTGGTGGTGGGGTGGAGGGCAGGCCAGGTGGGCTTCCTGGAGGCGGGGCCACAGAGCAGGGGAGCCCTCGCAGAGGGAACTTGGGAACTTGGGATCTTCCCCACCCGGGGCCTCAGCCGCCCATGCCGGCCGCGGCCACACCCAGGAGCCGGTCACACTTCCCCAGCAGGCCCCGGCCTGGTGTGGAGTCCCCGCACGTCAGTCACCCCCCATCCCGCTGGGCTGCGTGAGACAAACCCAGGACCCCCAACAGTAGCCGGAACTCAGAGCAGGGTCTCTGCGGCTGTCCGGAGACCCCCTCTGCCGTCCCATCCAGGACTCAGGGTGGGGGGGACAGCCAGGGCCCAGCTCGTGCGCCCCCGCCCCAAGACCTGCACACAGCGCCCCCACCTGGCACTCTACTGAATCACACCCACCACTAGAACCCTAGTTCTGGGTCAGGGGGGATCACAGTGGGGTCCCAGAAGGGCGGGGCCAGTCCGCCAGCCCAGCGTCCCCCGAATCCCTGAGCCCCCCTCCCCCCGGGCAGGGACCTCTGCATGCCTCAGTCCCAGCACACGGAGCACCCCAGGCCCAGCGCAATCCAAGACAGAGTCAGCCCCGAAGGGAAACACAAAGGACGCAGCCGGTCCCCAGGCACTGGCCAGGGCGGCACCTCCAGGGGGCCTGAGATGCTCTGGGTCGCCCACATCCCCCCCTCCCCTGGCACCCGAGCTTCCCCTGGGAGCCATGGCCTCCAGAGTTACCTCCAGGGCCCAGGGAAGGCGGCACGCCCAGCCCTGTCATGGCCAGCACCACCAAGTACGTTCTCGGTCCTGTCAAGGCCAGCGCCACCAAGCATGTTCTCAGCCCTGACGCCCCGGGTCCCTCATGCCCTGCTGACCAGCGTGGTTTCTGCAACTGAAGTCTCTGAAGGACCACCAAGGTGAAAGACCAGGACAGCGAGCCACTGGCGGGGAGGAAATGTTTGTGGAACGCAGAATACACAATGGCACGAAACCAGTCCAGACCAGAGCCATAGCCCAGCGGGGAGGGCGTTTGCCTTGCATGTGGCTAACCCTGGTTCAATTCCCAGCATTCCATAGGGTCCCCCGAGCACCGCCAGGGGTCATTCCTGAGTGCAGAGCCAGGAGGAAGCCCTGAGCATCGCCGGGTGGGACCCAAAAAGCAAAACAAAAACAAAGAAATTGACTGAAAACACGCCGAAGACAGGAAACCAGCCACACCTCCCCGTGGACAGACGCAGACACTGCTCGGCCGTCCCTAGGGGACGTGGGACTCTCGGGACCCAGAGGCGGCTGGGGGAGGCAGGGCACAGCCTGCTTTGGGAGCGCGAGGCTGTGAGTTCGATCCCCAGGGCCGCCCACATGCACTGGGCAACCCCCTACCCACACGACCTGGAGAAGAGCAAGCACTGTGCTCACGGGGGTCCCAGGGACGGCCCTGGCAGGCAGCCCGAGGCCAGACCACCTCCCCAGCCACCGCCAAGGGAAGTGGGGGGAGGGGGGATCAAAGGCTCCGGAAACAAGATCCGGGTAAAGCCAGATCCAGGTCTGGCTCTGATGCCGCTCTGGGAGGCGCTTCCGGCTTCCTTCCTCTGAGAGGAAACGGGGCCCGGGCAGCCCCGCCTGGCCCAGGGCAGCTGAGGCGCCCCTGCCTCCCCGCAGCTTGGGACCCCTCTCCAGGGCCAGAGGCAGGGGCCTGGCCGGGGGGGGGGGGTGGCCCAGTCCAGGCGGACCCAATCAGAGTCCCGGGAGGCCGCCTGGCTTTTCTGCAGGGAGAGGGGCTCCCCCCACCGTCCAGGGGTCTCAACCCCTCCCCCATGATTAGCACCTGGCGCCCCAAAGCACCCCCTGGGCAGAAGGGGCATCCGGGAGACCCCCGTCCCCCACTCACTCCCAGGCCCTCACCCTGGGGTGCCCGATTTCCAGCTCTGCACACGCCTGTTCCCCAGGCATGTCCCCCCAGCTCCCCGCCCACCCAGGGGTGTCACTGCATCCTGTCCCGAGCTCGGGCCGGCTCCAGCTCATTTGGGGGAGGGGTAGCCGAGATGACAGCCTGCAGAGCCCCTGGCAGCCCCCGCCCTCGCACACCATCACCGCTGTCCCTCCAGGGGACCCCGCGGCAGCAGTGGACAGGGAGTCCAGCCCCCGTCCCTGCGCCTGTGCCCTCCTATTTGGTCTCCTGTGTCTGGGGGCACCTGGGGCAGCCAGGCTCCCCCAGGCTCCCCCAGGCTCCCCCAAGCTTGAGACGGAGCCCAGAGGCTCAGCTCACCCGCCCACAAGAGCCAGGAACCCGCCACGGCGTCTCACCCTGCCACTCAGGGTCTCCGGCTCCTGAGGATGAACCCAGACAGGCCCTCACCTTGACCCTCCCCTGCGGTCACTAAAGCCAGGCAGGGTCTGGAGCTGGACAGCAGGTGTGTCTGCCGAGTCCCAAGAGCCTCGGGGACCCGTGGAAACGCGGTGCCAGAAACGTCGGCTTCTTGGCACCGAAAACACACACCCTGGGCACGCCGTTGAGGCCTCCAGCACAGGAGCTGGTCGAGGATGTGCCTGCTGCCGCCACCGCACCTGCCCCCTGGCACTTGCCACGGTACCTGCCACAGTGCATGCCACGGTACCTGCCACGCCTGTGAGAGCCCGTTTCAGCACCTGCCCAGCTGCGTCCGCTCCCGGAAATGCCGCGGGAGGCAGAGGGCAGGAGGGCGGCGCAGGGAGGAACAGAAAGGGTGCGTGGGGGGTGACACACCAGAGAGGCAGCGGAAACAGCGGGGGAGTGACTGTCCCCCGCAGCCCCCACGGGGCACGGCCCGTGCTGCCAGAAACTAGCCACGGGACCAGCCGCGGGAAACCAGCGGGAATCAGCGGGGATCGGAGCCTGACCCGTGGGGAAAAGCCGCCAACCCACCCGTGCCTGGGCAAAGGTCACGTGACTGCACGGTCCAGGGGAAGGGTCCTCGGGCCGTCGGGGGGAGTCCGGTGGGGGGCTGCAGCCGGGGTCACTCTCCCCAGCCCAGGAGCCCGTGGGGGCCAGCACAGTTCTCAGAAGGAACCGCCCAGAAGGCAGCGACCAGTCACTGCCAGGCACTGCGGGTGGGCGGGAGACCCCCACCCCCAGCCCCGCACCGCGCAGCACCGTTAAGAAGAAAAAGAAACGAAACTTGGCGGCGGGGCGTCGGCTGCGTCCGAGCCCGTCCCGGGGGCCGCCGTGTCCAGGGCTGCTGCGGGGTCCGGCGGCCAGCCGGGCACTCACCCTCGCGGGCCTTCTTCCTGCGGGCCAGCGTGCCACCCAGCCTGCCCAGGAACGACTCGTCCTTCCTCATCCTGCGGGCCGCCGCCGAGGACATGGGCCTCGGGACCAGCCGGCGCCGCGCTCGCTCCAGCCGCCAACGCCGCTGCCTGCCCGGGGAGTGGCCGCAGGACGCGGCCGGCACCGCCCCGCGCCCGCCCCCCTGCAGGCGGCCACTCCGGACTCCGGCCCCCGGGGCCCGCCAGCCCCAGGCTGCACGCACGGATCCGGACTGGGCCTGGGCTGGGCCCGGCCGGGCCGCCAGCTGGTTCTTGTTACTACTGCAGGGACACCTGAGGGTGTGGGACACGCTCGCTCGGGGTCAATCTCAAGGCCAAGTGCCCACCCGGCCACGGCGGCGAGGCCAGCAGGCCCGGAACCAAGGCAGTGGCCGGTTCACGGGTTCCCTGATGGGACGGGGCAGGTGTCCGGGGGAGACCCGAGTGGCCCAAGTGTGTGTAGTGGGGGCATCCGGCATCTGGAGCAGGCGCTCAGGGGCCAGTCCTGGTGGCTGGGGGCACCCCCACTCCACGGCCCTCGAGACTTCAGGGGTGCTGCAGGTATAAGGACCCCGGGTCTGAGGGGGAGGCTGTCCTCTGGCTGTCTCCCAGAGAGGGGCTCTGGGGTCTGAGGAGTCTCCCCCTGACCACCCCTAAGGCCTCCGGCTGGGGCCAAGGGCTTAAGAGAACCGGGGTCACAGCTGAGCTTGGAGGCAGAGGGCAAGCGGCCAGGGAGGTGGTCCTGGGGCTGAGGGGAGGGGCTGACTTGGGAGTTCCTGGGGTGGGGTAGGGGAGCTGCCAACCCCACTCGTGCCTGGGCAAAGGTCACGTGACTGCACGTGGTCCCAGCTCCCCGGCCACCCAGGGGTGTTACTGCGCCCCGAGCCGGGGCCGGCTGCAGCTCCCCTGGGGGAGGGGTGGCCAAGGTGACAGGTGGCCACGTGTTGGATGCTTGTGCTTCATTCCTGTGTCTATGACCCAACAGAACACCAGCGGGCCTCCACTCTCTGTAACACAGGACTAAACCCTGATCCTACCTTAAATTCATCCCCGAGGTTCCTTTCCGGACCTTAATCCACACCCACCCCTGAACATTCTGGAACAGTTGCAGGGCCAAGAGCTCAGCACAGCATGCGTGTGGTGGTGCCGTGGTACGTGGTGTTGGGGAGGGGAGGGGAGGGGAGAGACTGTCCCAAGAGTCCAGGGTTAAGGGGAGGGCAGAGGCAGGGACCACTGAGGCTGGCCCCAAAGCCCCAGATGGCCTGGGCAGCCCGGCCCCGGGAGGCGGGCAGCGTGGCTGGCAGCTGACAGGACAGGGCCCGGGCTGAGTGTCCACTACAATCCTTGGGCCAGAGCCGGAGCGATAGGACAGCGGGGAGACACTTGCCTTGCAAGCGTCCGAGTGACTTTGACCCCTGGTTCCTCCTGAGGTCCCTCAAGCACCCCGAGATTGCTGGGTGCAGACCCAGGAGTCAGACCTGAGCACTGCCCGACGCGGCCCCCAACATGAACAAAACCCCTCTAACGAGATGCTCGGTGCTCGCTGCAGTTTGGTTTGGAGCTTCTGAGCAGACACCACACACACACGCCCCAGAGTGAGTGGCCGTGGCCATCAGGTGACCTGTCTGTGCCCGTCGGACTGACCCGACCTCCGTCCAGCAGGGTCGGCCGCAGAGAACGGGCCAGGCACGCACAGGGAGAGTCCAGGCCCCAGGACCGCCTGGGCACAGAGAGGGCAACTTCCTGGGAGATGCCAGTCAAGGCCAGAGCCGGCGCCAAAGGGAGTCGCGAGCCCTGGACACAGGGTGCGGGTCGCCTTCCCAGCCAACGCTGGACTTCCCCCATTGCGTTCAAAGAGGTGGAGAGTCTGAGTCGAAGAAGGTCTGACTCGCGACTGAAGGTGACGCAGAGCCGGGACGGGCCTGGCTGGGGAAGGGCCCTGGGGTGCCGCTGAGCTGGGGCCGGCCTGGCCCAGTCCCCGGGCTGCTCGCGCCCCCTGCTGGACGGAACCGGACCTTCCTCACGCAAAGGCTCCAGGTTTGCAGCCGTTTCCACTCGAACCAGGTCCCAGCTGCAGCTGCACAAGCGGGAACAGCAACACACACACACACACACACACACACACACACACACACACACACATAGACACAGACACACTGACACACAGACGCACAGAGACACACAGACGCACACAGACACACAGCCCTTCTCTTGGGCAACACACACAGACACGCAGACACACACAGAAACAGACACACTGACACACTGAGACACACACAGACGCAGACACACACACACATACAGATAGACGCACACATACACACAGACGCACAGACACACACACAGAGACAGACACACACAGCCCTTCTGCCTTGGGGTAACACACACACACATACACACACACTGAGCCCTCCTTTCCTGAGGCAGTGACATTATATACATACACGCACATACAGACACAAACATGTGCACACGCATACACACACACACCCACCCCTCTCCCACAACTGAGAACAGTAACACACACACATCCATAAACACACACACCCCGACCGTCCTCCCACACTCAGGAACAGCAACACACACAGAGACACACAAAGACATACACACACACACACACTGACCCCAATTGCCGGGAGCACCCGGCCGTGGGGCTCAGCTGAGGAGCATCAACTGTGAGCGTCAGTGCACACACGGTTCCCATGGACAGACCCTCGCACGGGCAGACACGGGGGTGAAAAATGAGCCCGTCCCCACGCGGGCATCTGCACACACGCTGCCGACACTTGAGGGGCTGCTGCGGTCTGGCTGACGGGGGGGGGGGCGTCGCTGGGCTACACCCGACGGCGAATGCAGGCAAGAAGTGGTGAGGCAGCCCCTGGCGGGAGCCGCGCCTTCTCCCCTGCAGGGCCGGACTGTCTGGGCCTCAGTGAGCGACTCGGGTCCGAAGGCCCAGTCGCTGTGCACACTGGGGACAGAGGGCGCCGACATCCCAGCAGGGGGCGCTCTTACTCCCGCCTCCGCTCACGGGCTCCCCTCCAGAGTGACTGCCGGGGAAACAGTCCTGGGGCCAGAGGGACAGCACGGGGGAGGGCACTCGCCTCGCCCATGGCCATGCCAGGTTCAATGCCCGGCACCCCCCGAGTTCTGCGGTGCTGCCAGGAGGGAGCCCTGAGCACAGAACCAGGTGTAAACTGAGCACCACAGGGTGGGCCCAAACACGGAAGAGGTGAGACATGCTTCGGTGGCGCCGGCCAGGCCAGCTGTGCAGTACCTGCCCTCTCCGCAGAGGAAGGCGGTATCGGTCCTGGGAACGTTCTAGAACAACTCTGGGTGCACAGAGCTGGGTCCTCGGGGCGGCATCTGCTGGGAAAGCTTGCAAGGGAGAACGGGAATTTGGGAAACGGGTGTCCACGCCCCTCCCCGACAGGCTGGCCGCTCCGGCAGAGGTGCCCCGAGTGAGGGTCCACCCACGAGGTGGGGGGCAGTGATCCCCTCAGGCTGGGGAGATGGGCGGAAGGGCCGGGTTCAGCCTGAGCACTGGGCCAGGAGTAGCCCTGAGCACCACCAGGCCCAAGGCCACCCTGGACACCAGGGACCCCCAGGAGGAGCCCCTAAAAGCAGCAACACTTGCCCTGTTGGCGGGCGAGGGCACCCCCATGTCCCCCCGGCAGGCGGCAGAAAGGGCCAGGGAGGGGCGTGGCTGGAGGCAGGCACCCCCAGAGCCCCCAGTCTGGGGGCAGAAGGGACTGTGGCCAGGGAACGCGGCAAGGGTCACCCTGGACCTTGGAGGCAGGACAAGCCGGACAAACTCTCCCTGAGCCCCCGGTTCAGGACCCCCCGCAGGGACACGGCACTGCCCTGGGGCCTGTTGATGGGGGGCCTGGGGAGGGGGACAGGGCTGAGGGCGGAGGAGACGGGAGAGCGTTTGCTGCAGGTTTATTGTACGGCGCCCACGGGCTGGGCTGCTGCTCCTACAAGAACCGGATCCCGGCTCCAAACTGGACCCCGTCACAGATCCTGCAGGACAGACAGACACAGAGACAGACAGACAGAGTCAGTACCCCCCTGGCTGCGGCCCCAGCAGGGATGGGGCCGCCACAGCTCTGACACTCCCCCACCTCGGCCCCAGTGGCAGGGAGAAGGTCCTTGTGCCGCGCCGGGCTCTGGAGGGTCCTGAGGGGAATGAGGAAGACCACGGGGATCTGGCCACCGCCGCCCCTTCCCCAGCGCCCCTTCCAGCACACACACACAGCGCCACCTGGTGGCGACACTGTGCAGGACAGTCAGAGCGCGGCAGGGGGCACCCCAGCTGGGTTGGGCGGGGCTCCCCAGAATCTGACGGTGGGGCTCCCCAGCGAGGGGGGGGGCGGGCCTCTGAGGGGTGGACTGCGGGCACAGGCGAAAGTGGGATCCATGCCACACGGGTGCCTGCACCTCCACGCGGCGAGAGGCAAGCGTGGGGCCATGGGGGAGGGGCGCAGAGTGGGAGGGTCGTTCGTGACCCCTAGAGCCGGTCCATGGCCTCGGCTCCTGACAGCCCCCCAACCCCCGGCCCTGGCTGACCACTCCGGGGGGCGTGAGCGACAGCACCCGGGCCAACCTCGAAGGCACCCGTGAATGCGCCCCCGCCCACAGCAGGGGCTTGTGTCCCCCCCCCCGCCCCCCCGCGGCCACCCACGGGCACCTACTTGTCTCCGTGCTGCACGCCCATGGGCACGCAGTAGTTGAGCTCCAGCCGCGCGATGTTGCCCAGCCTGAGGACGATGCCGGCGCCGTAGGACCAGCGGATGCACTCGGCCAGCTTGCGCAGGTGCGCCCGGGGGCCCTCCCCTGCACGGCAAGGCAAGGCGGCTGACCCGGCGCCACTCCCGGGGTCCCGGGCCCAGACACGCACCCTGACCCCTGCTCCCAGGCCTCCCTCGACGGATGTTCACTAAAGGCCACGCGGGGCCGAGAAAGCATCGGGGCTCCACACCCGGCCCGCATCGGCCTGAGTTCAAGCACCGCCAGGAGCAACTCCTGAGCACAGAGCCGGGAGGGGCCCCCAGCACGACCCAGCAACCCTCCCCCCAGGCCTGTGGGCGCCCCCCTCCCAGCCCCCGGCTCACCATAGTTGAGGTTGCACAGGTTCCCGGCGTTGAGGAAGAAGTGTGTCCGGAAGAGCTCCCCGAAGCCGCCCTGGCCGGGCCGGAAGGGCAGCGGCGTGTAGAGGTGCAGGCCGCCGGCCCAGTACGCCTCACCCCCCAGGTAGTCTCCTGGGGATGGACCCAGAGAGGACGGTCAGCCACCCCCACCCGCGGCCGCCCGGGGGCTGCCCCCACTGGGACCTGCTTTAACCCAGTTGGAGTGTGCACATGTGTGTGTGTGTGTGTCTGTGTGCATATATGGTAGTGCACTTGTGTATGTGTGCTCACATGTGCATGTGTGCAAGGGCACAGGTGAGAGTGCATGTGTGTGCATGTATGGGAGCGCATCTGTGCACACATGTGCACGTGCACAAGGGCACAGGTGAGAGTGCGTGAGAGCACGTGTGTATGCATGTGTGCACGTGTGAGTGTAGAGCTGTGTGTGCGTGTGCGTGGGCATGAGAGGGGCCCTGGGTCTCCCGGCACCAAGGGGGCGGGCCCACCTTCGCTCTGCGGGCCAACACTGTGCATGCTGAATCCCCGCACGCTCGTGGGTCCCCCGAGGTAGAACCTGGAACAGAGAGAGGACGAAGCGGTGGCCCAGGCTGGTCTCCACGCCACGCAGGACACTCAGCGGGCCCGCCACGCCCAGGACCCTCACCAGCACTGACCGGCCCCCAGCCCACTGGACACTCCGGGGGGGAGGACGCTCACCTGTCGGCGATGCTGGACGGCTTGTCCCCGATGGGCACCAGCATCCCGCCCCACAGGGAGGCCGAGAGCACCTGGCGGGAGACAGCCGATGTCACCGGGGCTGCCGCGGGCTGGCCGGGGAGGGCGCGTGGGGGGGCCTGTCTCTGGCCTGGGTGGGATCTGGGGAGCCAGCCCGGGCGGCCGTGTGTGAGGCGCCCCCAGCTACAGCCTCTCTCTTAGACACGGGGGCCGGGCAGCTGTCCGGGGTCCTCCAGAGCCTTCCAGGCGCCCCGGTGCTGAGCGAACAGAGACACGGGTGCCTGGACAAGCTGCCTCGACTGGCAGAGCAGATGATGAGAGTCGGGGTCCCCCAGAGGTCTGCAGGGACGCCTGGCAAGGTGGGGACGCCAGGGACAAGGGGTGCAGGACCCCCCGCCCCACACTCAGCAAGCTGCCTGGCCGGGCGCGGGCCCTCACCGTATCCAGGATGCCCTGCCTGTTCAGCTGCAGCTCAAAATCCTCCTTCAGGAAGCTCACGTCGCCGCCGGTGTAGCCAGCCAGCTCCTGGGGGCCGAGCGTGGGAATGGGGAGCAGCCCCGGGCCCCCCCTGGCCCCCACCCCCCGCACCGGGCCGCCCACAGACCTGGTTGACCTTGAGCAGGGCGCCCTTGCGGGGCAGGATGGAGGAGTTGCGGGAGTCGATGACCATGG
>JAOXYA010493908.1:0-15109 GCA_028565675.1 Sorex palustris | reverse complement strand
TCTTCAATTGCATAAAAAGTGACATATAGGGGCCAGAGGGATAGTATAGGTATATAGTTAGGGTGATCAACCCCAGTGTAATTCCTGCAATTGCATATGATCCCACAAGTACCTCTAGGAGTGATCTCTGAACAGGAGTGATCCCTGAGCAAAAACAAACCAAAGTGACATTTAGTTTTTCATTCAATTATGAACAAGCTCAGTTTCATTACCAGGGACTCAGATACTATGTCAGTATAAAAGGTAGAGCCACATGTACAGAGCTACTGGAATGATAATAAACTAAAACACCTGGAACTAATATACTTCTCCCCTAATAAATTTTAAGAAATTTTTGTTGTTGTTTTTTTGGGCCACACTTGGCTGTGCTTAGGGCTTACTCCTGGCCCTGTGTTCAAGGACCACTCCTGGTGGGGTTGGGGGTTTATATAGGGTGGCAGGGATCAAAACCCAGGGATGCCACTTGTAAGGCAAGGACCTTAACCTACTGTACTATAGCTCCAGACTTTTAAGGAAAAACTCCCAAAGTGTGCAGTACCACCCCCAAGAGTCATTGGAACAATTCAAGGGATTAGTATTATCCTGCAATCTGGGGAGCGTACTTTCAGTTTTGTTTTTTTTTTTGTTTTTTTTTTTCACTTTTTGGGTCACACCCAGCGATGCACAGGGGTCATTCCTGGCTCTGTACTCAGGAATTACCCCTGGTGTTGCTCAGGGGACCATATGGGAAGCGGGGAATCAAACCCAGATCGGCCACATGCAAGACAAACGCCCTACCCGCTGTGCTATTACTCCAGCCCCTCAGTTTGTTCTCTTAAAAAATGAATTTTCTAGGGAGGTATTGAGTAATCTTCTGAAAATGGGTTGGTAGACCAAGTTAATTTGGGAATCTCTAGATTAGGAAATGAAGAGAGTAAGTTATGAAGAAACACAGAGCACTCTGAAAGTTTCAGTGGTCTGTAGACAATGCTCTCTATAGAGATTATCTTAATGAGGCCTTGTGTGTAAAACTCCCAGCTATGGAAGGGAATTTACCTGGTCCTGTAAAGGTAACATTTTGAGAGATCTCTTTGCCCACAAAGTTCTGGAGAAGTGATTTTTGGAAAGCATAGAAAAGCTTATCTTTATTGAGGAGGCACTTGAGGGTTTTTTTTTTTTGGTGGGGGGGGGATGTTGGGGGACCACACCTGATAGTTCTTAGGACTTACTCTTGGCTCTGTGCTCAGGAATCACTTGAGGCGGGATTCATGGGACTATAAAGGATACCGGGGATTGAACCCTGGACAGACGTGTGCAAGACAAGCACCCTATCTGCTATACTATCACTTTTGCTCCTAAAAAAAAAAAGATAATAGTTTTTAAACAAAAGCAAAAACGCCAGCTATCAATTTACCATTGCTCTCCAGTGTTATAGAACTCCAGATTAGTTCTGTTCCTCTCTATTTGGGTATCACCACCTCCACAATGAAAGTGATGAGACAGGGAGAGGGAGAGACCTCCCATGCGTGGAATGGAAAGGAAATATAGTAAGGGGATAACAAACAGTCAGTGTCAGGGAAACTGAAGATTTTGTGTACAGAAATGAACCTATCTGGGGGTGGGAAAAGGGGAATCTGGGGACGTGGTAGGGAAAGCAGGTTCTCTGGTGGTGGGTATGGTGTTGGGATGACAGACTCCTGGAGAGTAGGATTAACAGTATGATGAATCCTGGGGCTTCAATAATTTTTTTTTTTTAAAAAAAGGTGCCTTAAATGTTAAAAACTGTGGGCTGGAGCAATAGCACAGTGGGTAGGGCATTTGCCTTGCACGCGGCCAACCCAGGTTCGATTCCCAGCATCCCATATGGTCCCCTGAGCACCGCCTGGGGTAATTCCTGAGTGTAGAACCAGGAGTAACCCCTGTGCATCGCCAAGTGTGACCCAAAAAGAAAAAAAAATTTTAAAAAGTGCCTTTGGGAACATCATGGATAGACGTTAAGGGAATTATGCCAAGTAAAATAAGCAAAATAATTACTTAATAGTTCCTCTCATATATAATAATAAACGCAAACAAACTGACAAATAAGTAAAAGTAATTCTGGGACTTGATGAAAATTATGGTAGTTACTGGAGGAAGAGGAATGGAGAGGCAGGAGGATTGCATGGGGGGAGCTTTCTATGGTGAAATGACACTGAACTTCCATGGTAGGAATGGCAGATCCCATCCACAATATACGTGTGTCAATTATACCTCTGAAATTCTACAATATTATAAACCTATTGAAATAAATGGAAAAAGGGGAAAGAGGTTCCAGTGAAATTATATAATGGGGAGGACATTTGCCTTCTACATGGCCAACCTGGGTTTGAACCACAGCACCCCATGTGAACCTGAGTCCCCCAGGAGTTACTGGGCACAGAGCCAGGAGTAACCCCTGAGCACTGCCAGATGTAGCCCCCCCGAGAAAAAGAAAAGTGGGAGAGTGAATTTCACAAAATATAGGGACTTTCATGAGTTTCTAATTATTTAGCAGTATTTTATCTGAGACTCTCTTCTTCTGCCTTGAACATGTATCTCACTTGCTTGCCTTGATGTTTCTTTGCTGCCTATGTTCTCTCTTGATCACATTTCCTCTCTTTCTCTCTCCACTCACATCTTTCAAAATAAGTCTTGATAAAAACTGTGTTGCTCACTAAAAATGATCTGAGAGATATTTCATTTGTTCCAAGGAGTGACAAGATGAGTTCTGTACAGAGAATGAATGTAGTTATGTAGATACGTGTGTGTGTGTGTGTGTGTGTGTATTGGATTTTGAGCCACACTGGCTAGTGTTCCTAGCTCCACGCTCAAGGGTCACTCCTGCTAGGGCTCAGGAAGACTGTATGGGTGCAAGGAATTGAATTTGGATCAGCCACATGCAAGGCAAGCATCCTACCTGCTGAACTAGCACTCAGGCGCTCATTCTATATTTTAACTCTGATTAAATAAATATTTTACTTGGTAGACATTATTAATTATGCCACCCTCGAGAACATCATGTGACAACTGGAATGGGAGTGAAGATAGACAGTCGGCAACTATACCACCTCCTATTCACTGATGACATCATTCTAATAACACCAAACATTAGCCAAGTGGCACGAATACTGGCCGACTTCGACCATGAGTGTGGAAAGGTTGGACTGCAGCTGAATCTCACCAAGACAATGTTCATGAAAAATGAACTCATTCCTGATGTTCCATTTGCTCTCAACAGAACAAATATCTCCAAATGCAACAGTTATGTGTACTTAGGTCGAGAACTCAACATGATGAATGACCTGGCACCTGAGCGGTGCAGGAGGAAGAGAGCGGCATGGAACACCTTTAAGAGCGTCGAATAAATAGCTAAGAGGATGAAGAACCTCCAGCTCTGGGCACATCTCTTCAACTCCACCATTCTCCCTGCACTAAAATACGCCTCAGAGACTTGGGCCCATGAAAACAGGATGAGAACGCTATTCAGGTCTCCCAACGAGGAATTGAAGGAGCTATGCTTGGAGTATCACACTTCACTCAAGTGAGAAAAGGAATCCAGAGTTCCAACCTCCGTCGACAATTGAGAATCAGGGACACTGTCTTGTTTGCCAAGGCATCAAAAATCAGATGGTCTGGACACATAATGCAATTTGAAGATGACCACTGGACTTGAGCCGTTACTGACTGGATTCCACAGGACATCAAAAGAATGTGTGGCCTCCCACCTACCAGATGGTCAAACTTCTTCGTCAAGACCCTGAATGAACGGTTTGAGGCTCTTCGTGTTCCTGGAATGCGTAGATGCCATTGGGCTACACTAGCATGTGACAGGGATGAATGGAGACATTACTGGCACCAGTTCAAGCAAATCATTGAGTAACGGGATGTCAAGTTATCAAGTGATCAAGACATTATTAAACATCTACAATTAGGCCAACAGCACTCAGTAAGATAGCAGCCTATCACTCTATGATGTCAGGACATAAAACAAAAAATTATCTTCCATAATAATTAGTTTGGTAGTCATCATAGAAGTAGATTAAGGGTTGTCTTTCCTGTCAGATTTTGCTGGAGGACAGGGCTCATGAGGCAGTGGAGAATATAGAATTAATTACACCTATAAAAACATCAGGGATGTCTATTGCTTTCTGACGTGAGTACAGTTATAGTCCTTAGTGTGTTTCTTTATGAGACAGAGTTCCTAGGGTAGTTGGGAAGATTAAATTTCCCAATATTGCTTCCAGCAATAATCCAGTGAAGAGGGTATTTGCCTTGCATACGACTGACCCGGGTTTAATCCCCAGCATCTTATATGGTCCTCTAAGCTCCACCAGGAGCAATTCCTAAGTGCTAAAGCCAGGAATGAACCCTGAGCATTGCCAGGTATGACCCCAAAAGACAATAATAATAAAATTATTACAATGAGAGTAAACTCTTTAATACAATTCTAGCCATAGAATGAATAGTATTGGGAGGTCAGAGAGATAGTACAGTGGGTAAGGTGCTTGCTTTGCATGCAGCTGGCCCAGATTCAATCCCCGGCATCCTATATGGTCCCCTCTGCCTGCCAGAAGTGATTCCTGAGAGCAGAGCCAAGAATAACCCCTGAGCATCGTCAAGTGTAGCCCAAAAACAAACAGAAAAGAATGAATAGTATTGAAAGTATTGAAGTGTATTTTTTTTGTGCTATCTTCAGAGAGATGTGAACACCTACAAAGCAGTTTACCTATATGGATGCAGAAATATCCTTTGATATCAGTCAACAGTTTATTAATTTCAACATATGAAGAAAAAAATGAATTTCTTTCACATACTCAGCACTATCATAGTTATAAAATTAGCATAAATGTATTCTTAACTCTTAAGTGACATTCATTAGACAATCCAGAAGTGTGAAATTTATCCAGAGAAAACTATTAGAAAAAAAGGGCTATGAAAACTAGGCCAGAGAAAAAGAAGCATTTTGTATAAAAAGAATAAGGCAAGGTAGAGGAGCTATTACAGTAGGTAAGGCACTTTCCTTGCACCCTACTGACTCAGGTTTGATCCCCAGCACCCCACATGATCCCCCAAGTACTGCCAGGTGGCCAAAAAATAAAAGATATGGCAGTAGGAAGGACTGGGAAATTCTAGGAATTAATTAACTGAATGCAGATATGACGTATTAAACCTTTGTCATATTCAAAACAGTGATGATTTCAGAATGGGCCTCAACCTGTGGCAAACAGGTCAAAGGTTTCCTGCCTGTCAGGCACAGTCCCTTCAACAGATTAATTTCCCAGGACAAAATAAATGGACGACATGGAATCTGATCATCTGAATAGGGTTTTATTTTTTTTAAAGAACTCATTTCATGAATGCACATTCATAAAACAAATTAGAATAACTGGTCCTGTAGACAAATAATCCCCTCCCATAATAGGCAGGTGTTACTTAAAAATCTGATCATAAATCAGATGCTTCAAATGGTGTGTTCAACTTAGATGAAAGATGGAATATCCTAAAAAGGTTTCCAGTGACTGCAAAATTAGCCTGAGGCAAGAACATTCTTACGGAAGTTGTGTGTGAAGAGTTCCAAGGGAATGTGGAAAAGCAAAAATGTAGTAAAATGTTTACTGTGTTACAGACAATCTTAATTACTACTAAGAATATTAAAGGGATGAGGATCCCTCCTCACCTGTTGGTGGAACCTGGGACTGTGGAAAGTCCGAGCAGCCAGTAGAGCTATCTGTTCTCGGTTCACCTTTGCTACCCTGAGCCTCTCACTTCTGCTCAGCTCTTGAGGTGTTGCATACACTTAGCTTTATCCTCCACTGTCTGTTTTATGGTTAATCCTCTTCCGTGGGGGAGGGGGCCTCAGCCTCTTCCTCTTCCAGTTCCTCTTCTCCCTCTGACTCTTCAGTCTCTGTGTACTCATCAGTTTCTCGCGATGGAGGAGGTTCTTGTGTTTTGCTAAATATGATGGCACTAATAATTATGATTAGAGTTAGTAGAAGCAAAAAGATAAGGGCACTGAGGACTGCCACACTCAGCCCTTTCTCCTTTTCTGTGGCCGAGCCCTTTCCTTTTTTGGGATCTGAGGTCTCTGGTTCGACTGGGGAGCCACCATCCTCACTGCCACCAGCACCTCTGTCAGCGCAGGTTGGAGGGGCAAAGCCTGGGAAACAATAACACTTATTTAAATTGTTACAGATCCCATGCAGATTACACTGTTCTACTTTACAGGAAAGTCTGGGAAGGAAGTTAGTGCAGGTTTTTTCCTGACAGGCTTTTTCTGGGTAACAACCAGTTTCATCATCTATGTCTCCACGATCAGGGATATCATTATCGTGATAGGCGTCCATGGTCCAACAGTAGCTGCCTTCATGCCAGAAGCTACTCACTGTATAATACTCCTCGATGTTTGGCAATACATCAACATTTGTACATACAATTTTCCCACAATAAATATTGTCCCTTGAACACCTAGTATATGACGTGTCAGCCGAGGTGGCACGGCCGCAGTTTCCAAACCTGTTCCCTTGGCTGTTCACTTTCATGTAACAGCTCTCTGGGGCTGAGGTAGCAGAACCTCCAAACAGATCCATGCACTTTGTCCTGTGGCTCTTGCACTTGCCGCCAGAGCATATGTACATCTCATCACACGTGGACCCATCCACCTTGTAGAGGTCTTGGGGGCACTCAGAGCTGGTCCCGTCGCAGTACTCTGGGAGGTCGCAGTCCTCAGCATCAGATCGGCACACGTAGCCCCGGGGTTGAAACTTACAGTCGTCGCTACAGCAGTCCCCCCCTCCACACACTGCCTGGCCCTTCAGCTTACAGTCGCTGGTGCAGCATCTGCTATTCGTACACTGGTCACCGCAGTCACACTGCTCGTTGCCCTCCCGCATCCCGTTTCCACAGGTCGGCGTGGCTTGCCGACGCCGCCGGCTCGGAGTTGGAGGCTTGTTGAACAGGCACGACTCTCCGTGTGCCTGGAGGAAGCGGTAGTAGTCGTCAGAGCTACAGTTGCTGAAGCCAGTTTCTTGACTGATATTTTTGTGCATGAGGCAAGAGTGTTTACTCTTACAAATGCAGGCAGCGTGATCGTGCCACATGCCCAAGTTGTGCCCGAGCTCATGGACCAAGAGCGCCACGAACAGGAACACATCTTCATGGTGGAAGGATTCGACGGCAGCCGCAAACTCACTTGAACAGGCTCCACTGAGGAACGCCTGGCCCGAGTCCTCTGCAGCGCCATGCCCAACGATCAAGTGGGCCACATCATGCGGCGCTCGGTGAGAGAGCTGCTCTCGTCTCCAGCTGTTGAAATTCCGGAGAGTTTCCTGCAGGTCTGCCCGGACGTCGATGAGGTCGCCCTCAGTCCAAATCTCTACCCCAGCCAGCACCACCTCTGTGTTTATTCCCCTTGTGTAGCTGTTAGCCAGGGCAATGATGTTCATTACCTTCTGCACTGTCTCACTGATGTTACTGTCCCACATCTGGAACCGCTGGTGGCTGACCACAACAAGTATCTCCACGTACTTGGTGCGTGACCACAAGGAGGACTGTGCCTGAACTCTGCTGGGTTTCCTGCTGTCCTGTTGCAGACCACCAGGCTCTCCCCGGCTGTGGTTAGTGTGGACATTGCTGCTACACAAGATATGACTTTGCCGGACCGTGGGGTACAGCACGTGTTCCAGCCCTTCTGAAGGGTCCATGGGCTCAATACTGTAGTACTCTTCGTCCTTAATCAGGATGCCTCTGAGGCCAGCGCAGGTGCTGACAGAAACGAAAGAGTCCAGTACTCCCTCCAAGTGGCCTTCATAGTGACAGTCGTGCGGGGTGAAAGGCTGTTCATGCCTCAGAATGCCACCGTGGTAGGAAAAGACTGGGAAATCATTCACAAAATAATCTCTCTTTACCTCCACATGAATGCGCTGCCTCTGGCCATGCATGACTAGCTCGTAGGACGCCATTTCCCCTGAGTCTTTGCTGTCATTAACTGTCAGATTCCTGGGAATAACTTTTTCATAGTAAGAGTTAGAGACTGATCCTGGATCACAGGACAAGCTTGGCAGGAAAATCAGCATGGCCCATGCCAGCACATTCCCCACACACGAAGGTCCCAGTGAGGTCTGCTCCAGTCTCAAGCCCTTCATCAGGTAAGTCCAAGCCTGAAGAACAGGAGGCATCATCACCCCCAAAGGTTGCCACTGATGTTCCAGACCCTCCGTTACAAACAAGGAGCAGCTCCACGCCTGTGCCAGCTGTGGAAGGGGCGGTGGCTGCCTACCTCTGATCAGCCTGCCTCCAGGACTTCTGCGGCGTCAGGACTCTTCAACTAAGGACCTTTTGACATCATGGAGCGATGTGATCATGGAGGACTGGCGGCTCCATGATGCCACACAGCACCTGGAGAGAGAAGCCAAGTCTCCGTGCCTTCTCAACTGTGCCAAATGGGACACCCCTCCCCCACCCGCCTTCCTGTTGTCAGTTGCTCTGAATATTCCACACACCAAAGGGGCTCAGTATTCTTGGGTGCATGCTCCCCGATGCCTCTTCAGCTTTTAAAAATTTTAAGCACCATCATTTATGATACTGTTTATGATAGAGGTGAATGCATAAAACATTCCTGCATCATCCTCCACTACTGTGCCCCAGGATAAACTTCCTACTAAAGGTTAGTTCTCAGTTTCTGTTGTCCTTGGGCATTTATTATTCCCTATGTTTCTTTGTCTGAGAGATCATTCTGTATCCCTCTCCTTCTAACTTTCTTAGCGTTATTATTGTATCACTGTATCACAGTCATCCCGTTGTTCATCAGTTTACTTGAGCGGGCACCAATAACGTCCATTCGTCCCAGCCCTGAGATTCTGGCAACCTCTCCTTCCTTACTCGTCTTTCCCAATGCTGCCATATTGGAGGCTCTTTCAGGACCAGAGGAATGAGACCCGTTATTGTTACTACTTTTGGCATCTCAAATATGCCACAGGAAACTTGCCAGGCTCTGCCGTGTGGGTGGAATACTCTCGGTAGCTTGCCGGACTCTCCAAGAGGCATATATATATATATTTTTTTTCCCTCTATGATTTGTTGACTACTGTATGAACCCCTTATATAAGATATGGTGTGATAATTAAAATGGGTAAGGAGTGTCTTATGTTATGTCCAGGAATATGTTCACTTGTATGTGAGGCTCGGCCTGAGTGTGTGGGAAGTGGCCTGGAGCGTGGCAGTGGTTGGGTAGTGGAGGTTGGTTGCCAGGGCTGGGTCCCTTGGGTCAGGGAGGGCTCTTACCCGCCCCCCTCTGGGGCACCCCGAGTAAAAAACAACCTCGCGTGGAGTCTGGTAGCATGGTTATGGGGGCCTCCCTTCTGGGAGAAGCAGCCGTGAGTTCTGGAGGGTGGCTGATGAGATTATCTGGTGCGGACAGGAGGTAGCTTATGGGTATGACCCCTGGGTCGCCGGAGACCAGAGACCAGGGGAAGCGGGCAGAGGACCTCTGCTCCCAGGTCCCATTGAGCCCAGAGTCCAAGCGTGATACTCTCCGGATCTCACTATGTAGCAGCAAGTTGCATGATCTCATCTTTTCTTAAAGCCAAGTAAGTTGAGTAATACTCCCTTGTGTATAGGCACAGGTTTTGTTTTTTTTTAAAGCTTATTTTTATTTATTTATTTATTTTTTTGCTTTTTGGGTCACACCTGGTATGCTCAGGAGTTACTCCTGGCTCTACACTCCACTCAGGAGTTACTCCTGGTGGTGCTCAGGGAGCCATATGTGTTGCTGGGGATCAAACCCAGGTCTGCTGTGTGCAAAGCAAACATACTATCAGCTGTCCTTTCATTTTGGCCCCTCAATCTTTAGTTTTTTGAGGAGGTCAATTATCTTCTAAAAAGGCGGGACCAGCTGACTTTCCAACCAGTAGCGGATGAGGGTCCCTTCCCCCCACATCCACACCAGTATTGGTTGCTTTTGTTTGTTGTGATGTATGTCAGTCTCACTGATATATCTTATTGTTTTAATTTGCATTTTTCTAGTGGTTAGTAACGTAGCACTGTAGCACTGTTCTCCTGTTGTTCATTGATTTGCTCAAGCAGGCACCAAGATTTATTGATCTTTGTTCATCTATATATTTTCTTTATTATTTTTTTATGTATTTTCTTTAAGGAGATTTTTTTTTTCCTTTTAAAGGAGATTTCTGTTCATCTCTTCATCTTTTGATGAGATTGGTTCTTTTTCTCTTATAAAGTTCTACTGGTGCTTTATATATCTTGGTTATTAATCCTTTGTGGGCTCAAAGTCTCTTTCTTTGTTTTGGGGCCACACCCGGTGGTGCTCAGGGATCACCTCCTGGCAGGGCTTGGGACACTTTGGGACACTATATGGAGTGCTGGGAATTGAACCCTGGCTGCTGCATTCAGGGCAGGTGTGCTACCGTCAATGTTTTCTTTCAGTGAATGTCTTTTTGTTTTGGTTATTGTTTCTTTTGCAGTGCAGAAGATTCCTGATTTAATGTAGTTCTTTATTTCCCACTTTATTTAAAAACCCTAGTTTACAAAGTTGTTCATGGTGATTTGTTCCAGGCATTCAGTATTCCAATTCCAATCCCTCCACCACTGTCATCTTCCCACTACCTCTGTTTTCATTTTCCCAGCCACCCCTCAAGCCTGCCCCCGTAGCAGGCCCACAGTAACTTATTTTATATTGCTTGTTACCACTTAATGGCTAATGGAATGATCAAAAAATGCTTCACGATCACAATCACAATCATCCTGTTGTTCATCAATTGCCTTGAGCAGGCACCAGTAATGTCTCCTTCGCCCTAGCCCTGAGATTTTTTTTTTTTCTGCATTCAGGAATTACTCCTGGCAATGCTTGGGGGATCATATGGGATGCCGGGGATCGAACCTGGGTCGGCCACATGCAAGGCAAACGCTCTACCCGCTGTGCTATCGCTCCGGCCCAGCCCTGAGATTTTAAAAAGTGCCATATTCAAGGCTCTTTCAGGGTTAGGAGAATGAGGCCCATCATTGTTACTGGTATTTGGCATATTGGGTACGCCACGGGGAGTTTTCCAGACTCTGCCACGTGGGCAGGTTACATTCGGTAGCCTGCCAGGTTGTCCAAAGTAAGAATGAGATAAATAAGAATGAGAGGAAAAGTAAAGACTAAAAAGAAAACATTTCCACTTGCTTTTGCTTTTCCTTTCTTAAAAAAATGTCTTTATATTTTTTAAATCCTCCCTAATGATACCTGGATGGAGCTCACTGATGCTTATCTGTATCTGTGTCCATTTACTTATGTCTGAAGACAACTTTTTCACACCTACATATGAGAGGTTAACAAAGAATCGTGTAATGCAGCAAACCATCAGTTTCTCAGTTGGCTGGAAGCCACACAATTGCTTCCTCTTTACCTTTGTAGTGAGAGCACAGCATTTGTCACTCTGTGCCCAGGAAAGCCTGAGGATACCACTGGTCCACATGGAACTCATCCCACAAGTAATTTCTTTCTCTTTCTGAGTAAGTGGCATAATTCTGTGTTACTCTTGTCACAAGAGCTAGTAGACTAGAAGCTGCTGGGTGTTGGAGCAGGACAAGTTCATCTCTGCAGGCACAACCTTACCACAGACCTCTGGTATTGGTATTAATTTTTTACTTGTTGATCATGCTTCCTGGTTTACATCCTTGAGATCTCCTTGCGTTCCACAGAAATACAGTGCTTGGTTGAGAACTTCTAGGGGCTTAGCCTGAACTCACTGGCTTATCTGTTTGTCTGTGTTGCTACATTTGCCCATTTTGTTGACCTTACTTTTTCAACCCTTCTCTTCCCAGGTTAACTGACCTATCTCTGGAGGGTAAGAGACTTAGCCTCCAAGTCTGAGAGGTGTTGTTTAGTGTGTGCCTAAGGTTGGAACTTGACTGTATTAACGTGTTTTGATGACATAGATGGAAGGAAAGATTACGAAAGCATTTAGCGGTGTTTGACTAAACTCAAAGAATTTTGTGTTCAGCTGACAGCTAAAATGGAAGTTCCAACTGCCAGGAGACAGAGATGGGGTTAGGACAATTCACTTGCCTTTACTATTGAAGGCCATAGCTGGGAAAGGGGGAATTTAGTTGGCTCAGGAGCATTTATACGGGTTAGAACATCAGAAGAAGAGGAAATTTGAAGGCAGGTAGGAGAGATGGAGTGGTTGCAAATAGGATTCCCTAGTGAGGTCCAGAGTATATATAGTAGGTGTTTTTGTTCTATGGGTTCCTGTAGTATCTACTGAAGCCTTTTGGTACCCTAAACCAAACGATTTTTAAATACATGAAAATCAAATGTATAGGATTATTTAGAAGGCAGTCATACTGAGTGCATCTATCAGAAATGTTCTCAAACACATTGTTATGTAGTATTTTTATTTGCTTCCTTACTGATGTATTGCATAAACAATAGCTAACAATATTTTATCTTTATTATTTACCCTTTATTCTGAAGTTCTTTAATATTCTATGAAGATTATTTTTGGAACTAGGTCTCACCTTGCAAGCTTGGTTCCAGTGTGCACATCAGGAAAAATTACTATTTCCATATAGTGGTATTTGAGAACAAATATCAAAATCATAAACAAGTAAGACAAAGGCCAGGCCTAAGAGAGCTCAACAGATGGGGCACAGTCCTACATGTATGAGGCCGGTGAGATTCCCAGCACCACCAAGAACAATCCCCAAGCACAGAGTTAAAAGAGCATCAAGAAAAATAACAAAAAATAAAGGTAAAACAAATTATCACTACAAAAGAAATAAATCTACTAAGGCTATGATAAATCAGAAGGGTAGAACACATGTTTTGTGTGAGGAAAATCAGGGTTCAATCCCTGGAATTCCATGGTTCCCCCAGGCCCATGGGACTAGACCTTCAGCATCACCAGGTATGGTCCCAAAACCAAACACAAAAAGAGAACAAATAAAAAAAGGAATCTATTGATCATTTTCACTGCAGATATTTTATTCAATTAAGATCGGGAAAGATTTGTATTTTCCATTTTTTATTTTATTTTTATAAAGTAGTTCACAATATATGATCACATTTAAGATTAAAACACCAATCCCACTACCATTACACCTTCCCACCACCATATTTTGGATGTTTCCATCCTGAACCACAACCCCTGCCCCAAAGCAGAACTGAAATAATTTATTTTGTATTGTTTGTTGTGAAGGGTTGGAGCGATAGCACAGCAGGTAGGCCACTTGCCTTGCATGCGGCCAACCCGGTTGACCCAGGTTCAATTCCTCCGCCCCTCTCAGAGAGCCTGGCAAGCTACCAAGAGTATCTCACCCACACCGGCAAAGCCTGGCAAGCTACCCATGGCATATTCGATATGCCAAGCACAGTAACAAAGTCTCACAATGGACAATGATTCTGGTGCTCGTTTGAGCAAATCGATGAAGAACGGGAGGATAGTGTTACAGTGCTAATCTTTGTGTTGCGCCTATCCTCTCTGTGACCCAGTCTTTTACTTTCACTATCATGCTTACAGATTAACATAACTTCAAAACTAAATAGAAATGCTCAGAATAGTAAAGAATGCTACCAAGTGTAAAAAATATGTCAGCGGAGTTTGTCAGGCTCAGTACCTCCATTTTAAATAGGAGGAAACTGAGACCCATGAAAGCTAATCAACAGGCCATGGAGTTAGTAGGAAGAAAGTCCTACTTCCCCTCAAATGTAGCTGGGGACTGACCAATGTCAACATCTCCCTCTAATTCTCAGATCTGGGTCACTTGGTTTTATTTTAGATAATTATAAAGCTCATCTATTAAGCATGAAACTTGAACGTAGTGACAAAAAATGAACAATATTTTAAGATACCTGTCACAGCTGAAATGCGATTGAAAATACCTATGGTATATTGTCTACAAGCATAACTGAAGACTTAATAGCCATCAAGATTAGTAAAAATAAAGATGTAGCATTTTTTTCCTTCACTCAAATTTTGGAAACATTAAGTCTCTCTAGACCCAGGATAAGAAGGCCTGCCTTAGCGTGACAGGGATGGGCCACTCCTTCCGGTCTCCCTGCCCCTTTGGAGTCCTGTCTGTCATGCCCACTCACAGCCTCTGGCACCACTTAAGCGTGTCAGGACCTTGATCCAGAGAGTCAGTAGTGAATCCCAGAAGACAGCAGCTCACTGGAGATTTTCCCAGACACCATGCCAAGCCTCTCTCCGCCCGTTCCAAATGAAGCCCTGGTAGCCACAAACTTCCAGAAGAAAAACCCAGGTACGTGGGACCAGGGACTAAAGACTCCAGATCACATGGTTGTGGTGAGGACTGGCCATCTCGTCCAGTATCCCCGCCCCTTCGGGGTCCTGACTGTCATGACCATGAACTGCCTCTGAATGCCATATAAGTGCATTAAAGGCCTTGATCCAGAGACTCACAAGTGAATCTCAAAATGTTTTAGCTCCCTCCGGACCCCAATCATTTACAGTTTTAGAATTTCAGGAGCTTTCATGATATTCATAATAAGCAATAGAAAATAAATTATCTAGGATCTGCCTGTGGCAGGCAGGCTTGAACAGTGGTGGGAAAATTCAAAATAATGGTGGTAGAAAGATGTGATGATAGTGGGATTGGTGTTGAAATATTCAATGTAATTAATAAATGTGAACAACCTTATGAAAATAAAATTTAAAAATTGAAAAAAAGACCTGCCTTAGAGAAAACAGATTGAGTTAATACAGGAACTTACTGGGAAGTAGACAAAGTTAGAATGAGTGAGACCAACGTGCAGAGAGATCAGCATTCAGCATAAAGTTTGCTTCATAAGCATTAGCTTGAATGGCACAGATATTTTTGTCTCAGTGGACATTGGAGGGTATGAGATAATAAGCATGCTAGGGTGAGAAGTGGTGTATGGAGGAAGTTAATGGAGCCCATTATTGGGTGATCAGTGTCCCCCAGACTTGGTTGGCAGGCCCTGTTGACTGGGTAAACTGGATTGAGGGGATTTGGGGAGACTATTGATTGGTGCATTTTCATTGGTTCTGTTCAAAGTTCAGAATCACTTAATCACTTAATCCCCGTTATTCATCGATTTACTCGAGCGGGTGCCAGTAACGTCTCCATTCATCCC
>JAOXYA010493896.1:0-15110 GCA_028565675.1 Sorex palustris | reverse complement strand
CGATCTAGTTCCCAGAACAGAAAGCAGAATGGTGGTTACTAAAGCCTGGATGGAGAAGGGAGACAGATGACACTGTCAGAAATGACACCACAAAGAGATGACAGCACTCACCGAGACAACAACTGTCATACAGACAATACCATCAGTTAGAGATGCTGGTCACACAGACAACACCATCACAATTAGAGATGACACCCATCAGAGATGACACCTCCAGGCTTACCTTGACGCATGACCTTGTCCCTCTGGTCCAGCAGGCGGTATTTGTCCTCAGATGTCTCTGCCACGGTGCCTATCAGGGTACTGAGGGACGATGCACATGACCCAAGACATTCTGAGCCCTCAGAGACTGAGTCAAAAGGGTCTCCCTCAAGCTTAAGGAGACTTGGCTTCTTCACCGGAGAGCTAAAAAGACAGTGGCAACACCTAAGGGTCTCGCACCCATTCTAGTCTTGTCATTTCTGCCTCTGCACATATTCCTTACCCTGTACAGCTCCCTGTCCTGCAGTGATACTGGCAGTCTGAGGCAAGTCTCATCCTTTACAGTTCCTTGCCCTGCATGGTCTGAGGAGAGTCTCACCCTGCATAGCTCACCACCCTACAGGTGATGCAGCAGTTTGAGTCTTTTGACTCCAGTACAGGGAGCAGAGGTGAACCTCACATTCATATGTCTGATGTCCTGAAAATTTACCCACTTCCCAAAAAGACACAGATCCGCCTAGGCTGCTTGAGTGAGCTGAAGGCCCAGAGCAAAGACGCAGGGCTCTTGAGATGCCATTCTGCATGCTGACTCCCGGCTGCCTCTCCCTGCCATGTCTCTGCCACCCAGTACCCCAAGAGGCCACATCTCCCCCAGCTCCCACCCAGGCAGGGCTCATCTGTCATGAAGCCGACAACCCTAGTGACCACGAGGAGGCCTCACCTCTTGCTCAGGAGGCCACCCCCTGCAGCCCGAGCCACAGGCTTGCCCAGAGGGGTGAGCTGGAAGGACGACTCCTCAGAGCTAGGGACAACATCTCCCTCATTCAGCTTCTTCTCCTTAAGGCAAAAGGATTTCTTGTTGGGACCTGAGACAAAGGCAGAACAGACTCTCTTTATATTGGGTTTCCCCCATTTTTTTCTTTGGAAGAGTAACATTCAACTGTAACCACGTAACTTTCAGCCCAGGAAATAGCTGAGGGTCCTGTGGTGAGCTCAGCACTACCACCCCAGGGAAGGCCTTGAAGCCAAAGGGCCTGCACACACCATATAAGAGGGCAAAGTTGATGGGAAACTCACTTATCTTCTTCTTGTGCCAAAAGATAGCCATGTCCTCGTGCAGGCCTTTCCCCTTCTTCCTGGCAAGAGCAGCTGATGCCTGATAAGCAAACACACACACAGTTCCATCAGATGCACAGCAGGGTTCATACTACAAGGGTCAGACCACACTGTCTTGGCCATGGCAGCCCTAGGCTCTTGTCTCCTTCCTTAGACACACAAACAAAAGGTTATGCTTTTCTCTTCTTTTGGGGAGTTTTGGGCCACACATGATGGTGCTCAGGGCTTACTCCTGGTCCTATGCTCAGGGATCACTCCTGGCAGGGCCAGGGAACCATTTGGGTGTCCAGGATGGAGCTGCATATAAAGCAAATGCCCTCCTCACTGTACTATTGCTACAGTTCATGCTTTTCTTTGCAGTGCCAGAATCAGAGTGGTAATGCTCTTTTCCTTTTAGAAATGAATTTTCTTCTAGTAAAAAGGGTAAGGAAGGGGCATCATGCAGTGCTCAAGGGATTCTGGGGTCACTCCTGGCAATACTCAGCAGTCAGGTCAGAAAGTCCAGTGGAGCTGGGGGTCACTAGGGATACACCCAAAAGTGTATGAATGTTATGTGGGAATGAGCAGTGCCAGGATATGACTGAGGCCTAAAGCACACGCACATGCACCTGCTCTGAGCTTCCTCCCAGGTCCCAGAACAGCACAGCACTGGAAGAGATGGTTCTCCCACCTGAGCACATTCAGTGATGGAAGACTGCCACGTCATGCCTGAACACACAAAAAAAAGCTGCAGAATTCTATACAAGGGACACACCTGACCCAAAGGGTAGAGAAAACCAAGGACATATTGCCACGTCAGTAAATCTGCAAAATGTCTTGGAAAACGCTGGCACTGCAGCTAGGGAACTGTAATTTCTATTTTACAGGACTCTCGTTCTCCCTCCCACTCATACTTCCCAAGTAAGCTACTCTGCTTTGAAGTATACACATAGTTGGAGAGAGAGCTCAGAGGACTGGAATGTATGTTTTGTATACAGGAGTCCAAAGTCTTATCTCTGGCACCATAGTGCCCAGCACTGCTGGGTGTGGCCCCAAAACAAAAAATAAACAAAAACTACTATGTAACTATGCTAACTAAACTGTAACAATAAAGGCTGTTTTTTTTTAAGTATAAAATCAGTTTTCTGGGGCTTGGAGAGACAGTATAGCTAGTAAGGTGCTTGCCTTACATATGGCAGACCCAGGTTCAGTCTCCAGTATCCATATGGTCGCTGAGCACCATCAGGAGTAATTACTGAGTGCAAAGCAAGGAGCAAGCCCTTAGCATCAACAAGTGTGGCCCAAAAACTAAAATGTTTTCTACTTATAATTCTGTTAAAACTTATTTTCCCCTTTAAAATCTTTAGGATAAAAAGGGCTGGAGGGATAGTACAGCAGGTAATGTGTTTGCCCTGCATGCAACCGACCCGGGTTCAATTGTGGAATGCCATATAGGATCCCCCAAACACAAGAGTAATCCCTAAGCATGGTCAGCCATAAGACCTGAGTATCACCAAGTGTGGTACAAAAACAGAAACAAACAAAAACACAACCCCAAGTAAATAAAGCTAAATAATACAAACAGTTCACCTACACATACACCCTACAACCAACATGTCTAGCACATATGTGTCTTATACATTTGTACTTATATACATACTTTTGGTCAAGGCAGAAATCAAAGCACCTATGGCAAGGGTCTCTGGCCAAGGGAATTACATGGGGAATTTACTCTGTTTGCACTGTTTGAATGTTTATATGACCAAACAAAGCAAAATCTAAAAATCGGAAGGGGATGTGAAAAACAGGGCCAGAGAGACAGTACAGGATTAAGGCATTTGGGACCAGAGCGATGGAACAGTGGTTAGGGCATGTGCCTTGCTTGCGGCCAACCTGGGTTCAATCTTACCCAGGTTCGATCCCACCCAGGTTTGATCCCCTGGCATCCCATATAATACTTCCGAGCACCACCAGGAGTAATTCCTGAGTGCAGAGCCAGGAAGGAGTAACCCCTGAGCAACGCCAAGTATGGCCCAAAAAACCCCACTCCCTAAAAGAAAGTCCAACCCCTCACAAATAAATGAAAATAGTGATAGCTGACCAACTTTTGGCGGGGCAGCATGATCCAAGTGCTGCTTAGAGGGTCTAAGGGTCTAAGTGGCCTCTCCTGGCAATTCTCAGCCTACGGGGCAGGTAGTTCAGCAGAGTCCAAGATGGCAACGCTGAACAAACCCAGTGGAGCAGGAATCAGCCAGGTCACCCAGGAGTGCTCAGAGGCTTCCAGGGCTGCATCCAGTGATGCTTAGGAGACCACATGGTGCCAACATGAACTAGGGCCACCAGAATACCAGGTGTGCACCCTGGACCATCTCTTCTGCACCCTCAAACTTTTTTTTCCCAGGAATACTCACATGATCAAAAAAATACACCACTGCAAGCTTTTTGCTGCGTCTAGTATAGATGCGCTGTACTTTTGCGATTTTGCCAAAGTGGTTCTCCAGGATGGTTCGGTCATTGAGATAGTCGGGGATGTTCTTGCACTGGATCGCTGTGATTTCAGCAGGAGAGAAGCCCCCTAGACTATCTGTGCTCTCACTCCTTTTACTCTGACGCCCAGAGGCTCTGAGAGAATCTATGGAGTCAGCAGATGGACACAGAAATGCATTAGCTAGTACATTTTCAATCTCAAGGAGGCACCAACATTGAAAAAACAAAGGATATTTTCATGGGTGTCAGTAAAACTTACTCTAACACTTGTGGTGTTGTTAAGATCTCTAATGCCAAATTAAAAAAAAAAAAATCAAAGTAAAACCCAGCAGATAGCACACAAGTAAGGCACTTGCCTTGCACACAATGGACCTGGGATCCCTTATGGTTCCCAAGCCCCACCAGGTATGATCCCTGAGCACAGAGTCAGGATTAAGCCCAAAAACATGAGAGGGAAGGAGAGAAGGAGGGAGGGAGGATAAAAAAATCAAATTGTCAAAAATCAAATTGTTTGATTTCCCAGGGAAACTTTCTGAAAATCTGCCCTTAGGTTATATATTTTCAGAGCTCACCTTCTTTCTTATCTCGGCTTTCAGTCTCTTCCTCTTTATTTACTCCTGGGAGCCGGGCAGGCACCAGGACAGGCTGACTCCCTGCTGGAATGGTCACCAGGTCACTGTCCCCAGACTCGGCACATGCACCTTCCTTCTTGGACTCCTTGCTGCCCAGACGACCCACTTCTTTGTTGCTCTTGAAGACATCCTGTATGGTCCTACCAAACAGAAAACCTCCCCGGGGCCGATTCAGTCTGACAGGCCGCTTATCCGGAGGGTGGTCCCCCCAGACAGAGGGTCCAGCTCCAACATGATGTCATGACCACAATTCAGTGGGGAGCGATCCTGCTCCTCCTTCCTTTTCAACCCTTTCATGAGGCCTGGAAGGGCCTCCATTTGGGGACTTGCTTCTTCACACCCTGGCCTGACACCAGTTTTATTTATTGGAAAGGGGTCTCCCAGAGAGCCCGAAGATGACACAGGGAAGGCAGCAAAGTTACTATTAGAACCCCCAAAGAGCGACTTGGGGCCTCTCTTCTCTTCTTCCACATTCAGGTTTGACAAAGCAGGGGTAAAGGCAGATGTTGAATTATTACTGTTAACTGGTTTTGAAAAGGAAAAATTGGAATTGCTGGTTGAGCCACTTGTCACCTGGGCAAAAGAAAATGGGGTCATTCCCCCAGATCCACTACTAATCGGGTGGGGAAATGTGAAAAATCCAGAAGTCACTTGGCTCTGAGGTTTCTCTGCCTCAGACTCGGCTCCCAATATTGGCCTAAACACTGAATTTTCCAGAGGTTTAAAGCTAAATTCTGTTTTCCCAAAACTAGAGCTTGCAACTTCTCCAGTCTCTGATCCAAAAGTAGGTGGGCTCAGGAAAGCACCAACAGCAGGTGATTTGAAACTAAATCCTGGGTTTCCAGACACAGATGAACTAGAAGGCGCAGAGGCAGCTACAAAGGGAGCAGTGTGTTCAGTTCCAGAAAAGAGTCCAACATTCGAGGTTTGAGGGAATGCTAATGTTTGAGTTGAGGAGGAACTACTTCCTCCAGGAGAGGCTGAAAAGCTGGAACTCTGTGAGAATCCTGAGTTCTTCCCAGGTAACATACTGGTTTGTCCAAACAGAGAAGGCTGGCCAAATCGAAACGATGGCTTAGGTTGAAATGTCCCCATGGAAGTACTAGATGTTGGGAAGACAGTGGGTGGCTGCCCACTGAAGGGATTATTCGGATTCATGTTTTAATCTAATGGGGGGAAAAAAGGCAATAAATCGGTCATCTGTAAAATTGATCCTCTTCTTTAAACAGCCGTTGGAACTTGGAGTTCATCTTCGGAACAAGTCAAAGACAAAAAAATTCAGATCGGCACAGCTGTGTCCTGCTGGAAGGCTAAGAAAAGCAATGAGTTTCAATCGCATCCACACTCAGAAGAGAGGCACGCCGCCCTCGAAGCTTCTTAGGGCTCCTAGGGATTCCTCAGGGCTCCTCGGGGTTCCCCGGGGCTCCTCGGAACTCCTCAGGATTCCTCAGGGTTGCTCGGGATTCCTCAGGGCTCTCCGGGGCTCCTTGGAACAACTCAGGATTCCTCGGGGCTTCTCGGGGCTGCAGGCCGGCGAGGGTGTGGGCGTGGGCGCTGGCCAGCACCGAACAGCTCCGGGGACCTCCCACCGCCCCCCGGTCTGCCGGGCCCGCCGGGCCCGCCAGCCCCACCGCCTGCCCCGCCGCCTGCCCGCCCGCCGCGCTCACCAGCAGCTACCGGGACGCCGCCGGCCCAGCCCCCGACGCTCCGAGATGCGCCGTCCCCGGCCGCCGCACAGCCAGTTCCGCGCAGTCCGGGCAGGATTCGAGACGGATCGACTTCCGGTCCGCTCCACAGTGCGTTCCCCGGACCCCGTGCCCACCGCGCCCGAGTTCCGGCTCCGTTCCCGCCCCGGCGGCGGCATACACAGGTGCGTTCTCGGGAGGACCCGCACCTCCGACCGAAAGGGAACGTTGACGCTCCGGGAACTAGCTCTGTGGCTTGGCAGAAACCCGAGTCCCCGCCCCGCACACCCTCCGGGGCACGACCTATGCTCAACAAACTCCCACCCCTCCTGCCCTCCTCCCTCCCCACCCCACACCCCTCCTACCCAACCTCTTTCCAACTCAGCACCCACCCCTCAGTACCACCCTTCCATTCCTTTCCCTCTTCCCCTGCAGCGCCACCAATTCTGGTGCCTGATTGAATTTGGCTTCATTTACTGGATGGTTAACATAGATTTTCTTTATTTCCCAAATAAAGTGATAGGGGAGGGGAGGGCGGGGGGAGGGGAGAGGGACAGCGGCGCATTTTGGGTTTTTCATTTTGTTTTTGGACCACACCAGAAAGGCTTAGGGCTGACTTCTGACTCTGCACACAGGAATTATTCCTGGTGGGCTAGGGGAACCCTATAAGATGCCAGGAATCAATCCCCATGTGCCTCGTGTGTGGCATGCATCCTACCCACTGTACTATGGCTCCAGCCCTCCCCCATCAAATAAAATGGTTTTATATGTGCTTGTGTTTTAACAGGTTTATGATGTTGTGCAGGACTGAATGGTCCTCTCTGGTGTTCCAGCCCAGGTTCTAGCAGCTGTTTGCCCCAAGATGAGTTTGGTGTTGAGAAATGTGCAGCGAGCAGTTTGGCTCAGGAGAGCTCCTCTTCGCAGGAGGATGGAGATGGTGAGGCAAATTTTAGGGGTGCAGAAATTCGACGTGGCCATCATCTGTGTCGACAACAAGGAGATCCAACACATTAATAGAATCTACAGAAAGAAAGACGTCCCCACCGATGTGCTTTCTTTTCCATATCATGAGGTACCAGAACTTTCCTCTTACTTAGTCTACCTAAATAAGTTATATTGCAGACATAATTTTCAGGTTTTATTATGAAAGTCTTCAAATGTGCACAAAACTCGGGCATTGGTGCCAGAGTGATAGGGGTAATGCACTTACCTTTAAATGCAGCAGACCCAGCTTCAATTCCCAGCACCTTATACGGTTTCCAGAGCTCTGCTAGGAGTGGTATGCCCTGCAGGCCCAGGAGTAAGCCCTGAGCATAGCAGGGTACAGCCAGAAACAAACAGAACATTATGCATTTGATCAACCCCTTTGTTCTATGCCCATTTGAGAAAGGAAGGTCACCAAACCCTACCCCCATAAATGAATTTTGAAAGAAGGGGGGACAGAAGCTTCAGAAAGTTTAGCTGGCACTAATCATGCATATATATGTACTGGAATTTGCCTTTTTTCCCCTTGGACCACACCCCGTGGTATTGAGGGCTCGCTCCTGGCTCTGAGCTCAAGAATCACTTTTTTTTTTTTTTTTTTTTGCATTTGGGTCACCCCCGGCAATGCACAGGTGTTACTCCTGGCTCTGCACTCAGGAATTACCCCTGGCGGTGTTCAGGGGACCATATGGGATTCTGGGAATCAAACCCGAGTCAGCTGCATGCAAGGCAAACGCCCTACCCACTGTGCTATTGCTCTAGCCCCAAGAATCACTACTGGAAGGCTTAGGGTATCTACCATATGGGGTGCCAAGGATCTAACTCTGGTCAACACATGAAAGGTAAGCACCTTTCTATAGCTCCGGCCCCTTGGACAGAAAATCTTAATGATGTTGAAAATAACAAGGTTTGGGGGGGCTGGAGCAATCACACAGCAGGTAGGGCGTTTGCCTTACACGCGGCCGACCCGGGTTCGATTCCCAGCATCCCATATGATCCCCTGAGTACCGCCAGTGGTAATTCCTGAGCACAGAGCCAGGAGTAACCCCAGTGTATCACCGGGTGTGACCCAAAAAGCAATAAATAAATTTTTTAAAAAATAGCAAGGTTTGGGCAGGCATTTTCAATAGGAATGTGATAGCTGACCAGTTGTTAATTATTCAAGGTTTCTTACTTTACTAGTAGCAGCGTAAGTTGTCACCCTTTTGGAAAGCAATTTCTCCATATGCTTCAGTAATTTTTAAAATATATGTTGTGGGACAAAAGAGATAGGATTGTGAGCAGGATGTTTGCCTTATATGTGGACAGGTTTGGTTTGGTCTCCAGCAGCCTATCGGTCCCCCAAGCCTACCAGGAGTGATCCCTGAGTGCTGAGCCAGAAGTAAACCCTGAGCAACACTGGGTGTGGCACAGAAAACAAAAAAATAAGATAAATGTCCTGGGCTGAGGTGAGGCCTCAAAGAACTAATGTACAGGCTTTGCATGCAGGAAGCCCAGGGCCCACCCCTGGCACTACACTATGCAGTTCCCTGGTCACTCCTGAATGTGGTCCCAAAACCAAACAAACAGTGACCAGAGGTTGGACATAGTCAGGGGTTAAACTCTTTCTTTGCATGTGGCTCACCCCAATTCAGCTCAGTCCCTGACACAACGTGGTCCCTCAAGCACAGCAGAAGAGGTGTAAGCCCTGAGAGGCACTGAATGTGGCCCAAAACAAGCAAACCCACTATAAAATCTATGTCCTCTATAATCTGCCAGTGTCACACCTGAGGAAAGCAAAGAAGCTGTAGTAGACAGCTAGGGGACTGGATGAGCGTGACATGCCGTCCTGGCCAGACTGGCTGCATGGAGACAGGACCCTGCTTGTTAGGGACAGTCAGGTCAGGAGAAGTAGTAGCTGAACTGGAGGACAATTGTATGCAGGGGCCCTAGGAAGGACAAGAGCACTGAGCACTGGGCAGGATGAAGCATATTGTCTCATTTCCCCTCAGTCATATTGTCTCAAATCCCCTCAGGATTTGTGACCACGTTCCCTGGAATCAGAGAGTGAGAGGATCAGCATAAGGGAGTCTTCGAGTCCACTCACTGGTGGCCGTAGAGAGGGCAGGGAGCCTGCGGCTGTGCCTCCTGACATCACCTCTCTAAATGTGGCTTTGTTTACAGAATTTGAAAGCAGGGGAAATTCCCCTGCCTGATTTCCCAGCTGACTACGACCTGGGGGACATTTTCCTGGGCGTGGAGTACATCTCCCAGCAGTGCAGCAGTGTTGAGGATTTCTACGATGTCCTGACCGTAAGTGGGGATGCAGAGACAGGTCCTGGCTAGTGGGACAATGCCCCAGAAAGGGCTCCTGGGGGACATGCTCCCTCATCTTCCCCCAGAGCAAGCCCTGGTGAGCATCCACAGTCCCATAGACCCGTGATTGAAATGCACTCAAGCTGCAGCAGCACATGGGCAAGCTGACTGCGTGCCCACCATGTCCTCAGTCCTGAAGCTTCTCCCAGAGCACACGTGGATGGCAGAGCCAATGTCTATCTCCAGCGCAACCTGCCCCAGTCCTGCCTCTACCCTGCATCAGTAAAGGCAGGGTCTTTCAGAGAACCCCCATCCTCTCTTCTGTGGATGGGCTGGGAGTGTCCTTCTACCTGACCTTAAGCCCACTCCCCTTTGACCTCTGGCACCTTGGATGGGGCTCTTCGTGCCCAGTACTGGTCTGGAGTGTCTGAGACCCAGGATGGCAAGTGCCCCAGCAGTCCACACAGGACACAGTCTGCAATGCTGGGAAGTGACTTTCTGTCCCACCACTTTTCCCTCTACTCTAATAGGTGACTGCCACCCATGGACTGTGTCACCTGCTAGGCTTCACACACAACACAGAGGCCGAGTGGCAGAAGGTAGGAGCCACCCCATAACCAAGACACCCAGCCTGCCTCTCGCAGCACATGTGAAAAACAAAATTTGGGAGGGACCGGAGTGACAGAACAGTGGGCAGGGTGCTTGCCTTGCCTGATGTCCACATAGGGTCTCCTGAACCTCCAGAAGTGGTTCCAGAGCACAGAGTCAGGAGCACACCCTGAGCTGGGTGTGACCCCAAAACAAAACACCCTTGGGCTCAGCCCATCTCTGTGGTGCCTCTCAGCTGCAGTGTCATCCCCTGTCACATTGACCATGGGCCGGATCCCCTCCTGAGTGACCACTGCCTTCTCCCTGAGTATCTTTGCCCCTCCACATCTGTGTTGTAGCCAATCCCCCCAGGCTGCCCTCAGCCCTCCCCCTGCTATGTATCCAGCCCTCGTGCTCCCTGGCCAGGGAACAGAGGCAGGTTGTTCTGGCCAGCCCTGTGACATAGGCCCCAGGAGGGGAACCAGACTCAGCAAGTCATGGGTAAGGGCAGACTGGTAGCTGGGTCCTTTCTCAGTCTGCTCCAGTTGGGCCTGTCCCTTTGCAGATGTTCCAGAAGGAGAAGCAGGTCCTAAAGGAGCTGAGTCGGCACACGGGAACCCGGCTGCAGCCCCTGACCAGGGACCTCTTCTGATAGGAGCTCACAAGTGTGGGCGCATGAACACATGCTGGACTCTGGCACAGTGAGACGAGAGATTGGCTGTGCTAGGTTCCCCCAAACCCCGCTTAGCTTTGCTTGTTATCATACAGGCCTGAGCCCAGCTCCAGCTTCTGTTCTTAAACAGTGGACGCTGGTCTCATGTCGAAATAAAGCCACTCTGGGGCTGGAGCAATAGCACAGCCGGTAGGGCATTTGCCTTGCACGTGGCTAACCCATATGGTCCCCCGAGCACTGCCAGGAGTAATTCCTGAGTGCAGAGCCAGGAGTAACCCCTGAGCATTGCCAGGTATGACCCAAAAATAAATAAATAAATAAATAAATAAATAAATAAAGCCACTCTGAGCACGGCTTCCTCACCAATGAGAGAGGTGTTGTTGCACCTGGGCCCTGCATTCGCCGGGTGTCTGGTTGTGGCCACTATGACTAGACTCGACTCCCCTGTGCTGGCTGACCTGGGCACCAGACCCTGAACCCCAGCCTAGACACAGCCTAGACAGTGAGTGGTGTCTCCAGTGCCCACGGTGAGCAGGACACTGATACCAGGAAACTTCTTTCCCACAAACACGTCCTATCCCCTGTCTCCAGGAGAGTCGGCTGCTGTCGGTCCCATGAACTTGCCCGTGTCCTGTCCAGTCCTGCTCAGGCAGTCATGGGCACAACAGCTCAAGGGGCTCAGCTCCACTGGACAGAGCCTCGTGTCTGCCACCAGGTCCGGATACACCCACCCTCCCCACAGAGGGATACTGATGCATACACTGCGCATCCCCTGCCTCCGTGTCTTCCCAAGGTGACTGCAAACCTGCCACCTTTGCTGGTGTTTCTTCGATGCCACCCAAGTCACCTGTAGCTGTGTTTTTTGCCTTTGTTTATCCTCCATTCCCTTCCCTCTGCTGTTGCATGGTGCTCCCAGGGTCTCGGGCATCTTCTGGGGGCTCCGTGGGCCACACTTGCAGTCCTCATGCTCACACAGTTGTGTGGCATTGCTGGAACATGTCATGCAGCCCCCCTCACTCCTGGCCTCCAGTTTGCACTTGGACGTTCCCTGGGCCCCACAAGTCCTGCATTCCCCTGCGGGTGTGAAACCAGTGTCGACCTGCGGTGCAGGGTCACCACATTTGTCCGTCAGAGCTGCGCCCGCCATCCCCTTCCAGGTGCACCCCACTCCCTAGGACGGTGCCCATGCCTGCCTGGGCGGCTCACCACCCTGTTTCCCGGCTCCTCCACAGACTCCAGCACCATTGTGCTCCTTAGCAGCGAGTGAGGGCCACTGTCCGATGTGCCCACCCTGGCTACCCAGAGGGACCACTTCTGTACCACTGACTGCTAGGGGCATCCCCACTTCTGTTCTTTGTGGCTGAACGTAGGGCTCCCACAGGACCCCAGCACCTGCAGGCTCTTCTCAGCCGATACAGAGGGCTAAGAGTGTCGTTGGAGGTCTAGATGCACGCAGAGGGACCTCTCCCCATAAAGCTGGGGGTGACGCCCTCCAAACGTCTTTGAGGGCTTGTGGTTTGATGACCTGAGGGAGTCAGGCTGAGATCCCTCAGCTGGGCATGTCCCCCACCATCACCCCCCTCCTGCTGTTGAAAAGGTGTGTTATGAGTGTGAAGACGCCAGGACATCAGAAGGCAAGCCCGACGCTATTTCCTGTTGGCACACAGCCAGGGCCAGTCCAACCTGCACCCCAGCCCCACAAACCCTCTGAGCGTCCCTGCCCACGGGGCTGCCAGCGTCTGGGGGAGTGTCTTTACCCCATGACCCGCCTGCCACTCACCTGCCCTGGTCTTCCCCCATATGCCCTACTTCTAGATACAGGACCATTTCCTTCCTTCATGAGGCCCAACTGGCCAGCAGCTCAGGCTTTCAGTATGGTCAGACCCCGCCCATCAGTCATAAGCTGAGAAGTCAAGGGTTAACAGAGGACAAGCTGGGTGCACCTTCAGTGGTCAGTCATGCAGTCTGGAAACCCTTGTCTGCACACAGCACTGCGCCAGATGGCACAATGGAGCACCCCTGCCATCCACTGGAAGCTGCACCGAACATCCAGCTGAGCACTGCCCCCACCCCCTTCCCTGCTTTACCCAGCAGCCCCCTGCTGTCCCCTGGGAGCTGTGCCCAACACCCCCTGCCATGCTCCCATAGAACTGCACCAAGTGTCCAGTTGAGAATCACCTCCACCCACTTCCTCCCCGGAGCTGTGCCCAGCACCCCTTGCTATTCACTCTGGGATCTGTGCTCAGAACCCCCTGTCTTCAGCCAGGGAGTCATGTATATTAGGGTCCCCTCTCAGCGGGCTCTCTACACATGAGGTCACTTTGCTCGGCCCCAGGGACCCTGAGACTGAGACCACAGTAATGTAGCACAGAAATGAGTCCCACCAGGAAAAAGAATCAGGGAGTGAGGTAATGGTTGGATGCACAGGGGGAAAACCCACAACAGGGAGCCGGGCCATAGACCCCTGCAGCAGGACCAGGCCGAGATCCCGGTGCCTGTGAGGCATCCCCCACTGCTGGCCACTGCTCTAGCTACCCAGCACCTGTGCCCTCACAGAATGCAGGGCGCCTGCCTGGCTAGGGACTCAGACCCTCTGCCCTCAGGATGCCCACCCTGGGTTCCTCAGAGCCCCCAGATGGCCCATGATGCCAGTTCTCCGCCTGGGCCCTGTGGTGTGACAGCACTCACCAGAGCTGATTCCTCCTCAGAGGGGCAGGGGCAGGGCTCACAGGCCTGGAGCCTGGGGGCGTGGAACCCCATCAGCCGCCCTAAGGGAATAGACAGAGGCCATTATAGTGCACCCCACAAAGTCAGGTGCTTTTGTGGGGACGTGGCCACCACACTGGGTGGACCAGGAGGTTCCCTGGGTGGGTCTCTCAGAAGACAGCAGAGCAGCATCTAGCAGAGGTGGGGGGTACACCCGGGCTCCAATCCTACCCCCAGGATCCCAGCTAAGACTTACAGGTTGAGGGCAGCTGTGGAGGGCCCGGCCACATGGTGCAGGGTGGGCAGGAAGCCAGCAGCAGAGGGCAGGGTGGTGGCCGAGACCACTGGGGGCCATGGTGAGTATCCCATTGTGCTAGAGGGGGCATAGTGGTGGTGGTGCACAGACAGCGGTTTCTGCCTCTCAGCTCGAAGAGCCCCAGGAGGTGGTGGCTGTGGGGTCTTAGCACAAGGTCCCTCTCAGCAGGTCTGTCCCCATGGGGTCCCAGCACTGCGCCCCTCTCAGCAGGCCCCACCCCACAGGGCCCCCTGCAGGAGGGGAACCTTGTCCTCATCTGGAGGGAACGGGACACAGAGTCCAGGCAGAGCCAGGCATTCCCCAGGGACCCCTGGGTGTCTGGGTCAGGTTGGTCGTCCCCCAGCCCAGGGGCTCCCCCCCTGCTGAGCCCACCTGGAATGCGGCTGGTGGCAGCGCCTTCAGCATCAGCCCCTGCATGAGGATCTGGTGCATCTGTGCATTCTGCATCAGCATCATCTCCACCATGTCTGCAGGGGGGTGGGGTGAGCATGTGCAGGACTCATGGCCTCTGCCATGACTCTCCTGACACAGGCATGAGGCCACACCACGCACATGCTCACACGCACATGCAGCCCCAGCTGAGCCAGAAGGGGCAAGTTCTGGCCCCACACTAAGTGCCCACAGGGTTACATCAGCCTCCCATTCATGTGTCTACTGAGGACTGGGCTTGCTGCTGGCCCGGCCTCACAGGGCCCCGTTGCTGGCCCAGAGAGATTCAAGCTTCGTATGCAAAGTGCACTTCCTCCCAAATGCCTTCCTGCCACCATCAAGATGGGACTCAGTGTGGAGGCTGGCCCATGCCCACAGCTGTCTGGACACGCATCTCCGTGGGATCCCTTATTTGGAAGGCTCTGGAGAACACAGATTTTGCCATGGAACCAGGGATTGGGGGCAGACACTACAGCTACATTCCTATAACCACTCAACTAACAGGACATCTAGGAGGGTCAGAAGGAGAGCTACTGACTGTGAGAGGAACAAAGGACTAGCACTTTCCCCGGATGCTAGGCAGCAGGGAAGGTGGCCCAAGAGAGAGTCCAGGCACTAAAATGCTCACCCTGCATGTGGCTGACCTCTGTCCAATGTATCACCACATATGGCCCAAAACTCCTCAAAAAGGCACATTTTCTATGACCTGTGTCACAGCTGGATGTTCTCTCCCCGTCTCTTCTCTCTCTCTCTCTCTCTCTCTCTCTCTCTCTCTCTCTCTCTCTCTCTCCTCTCTCCCCTCTCTCTCCTCCTCTTACTCTTATCTTACTTCAGTGACCAAAACCAATGATGTAAAAAATGACTCTATTATGGTGCTGGCAAAACTGAACGGCTACATGCAAAAAACTGGGCTCAGATCTCTGCCTAACACCATGTACAAAAGTAAGATCAAAATGGATCAAAGACCTCAACATCAGACCGGAATCCATAAGGTACATTGAAGACAAAGTTGGCAAAAC
>JAOXYA010493886.1:0-15111 GCA_028565675.1 Sorex palustris | reverse complement strand
TTTTCTCTTTAGACCTAATACCTAGTTGTTTTCTTCTGTCCATAAATGTCAATATATAGCTTATAAACATACTATATAATTATTATTTTATTTATAATAATTATAAATATATAAATTTTATGGAAATAAGTATATAAATTATATATAAATTATTATTTAAATAAATATATAAATTATTATTTATAATAATAAATTTCCCATGAATTAGATATGGAACCCACTTGGATGAACATTATTAGCACAGTTTAACATTATATATTTTCATAGTTAATTAAGAGTACTAATATATAACTGTAATGAGATCCAAAATTTAATTTGCCATTCTGAATGGACATGGAGACATTACTGGCACCTGCTTGAGCAAATCGATGAGTAACGGGATATGAAGTCATTAAGTGATATATGTGTGTGTGTATGTATACACACATACACACACACACACATATATGTACCTTTCACAAATTTGTCTAATAATTTGCTACTATTGGGGTCAGTTTTATGGAACAACACTCCAATTTTGCCGCCTTTTCCCATATGTTTTCAATCAATAACATACCTTCTACTTTGACTATATGCTTTCCATGAAAACACCTGGCATAAATGGAGTTCAGTGGCTTGTGTAGGAGAAACTCCAGCAATGGGTGCCCTAGGGTGTAAGCAAGAGAACTCCCAGGTGAAACAGGCACTTAAGGAAGATGCTTAGGCTGACTGTTAAAAGTAAAACAAGACTAAAATATCAATTTATTTAATGCAAAAAAAAAAAAAGAATACAGGACTTGATTCCTCTAAGGCAAATGCTGTTCTGCTGAGCCACATTCTTAACCCTGTACCACACTTCCCTTCCATATCTGTTCATTGGTTGTTTTGGATGTTGATGTTGTCTCAGGTCCTGATAGGTGTGCACGTATCTTTTCAAATGACTGTTTTTTAGAGTAGATGCCAAGATCCTAACTGCTGAGCTCATGTGGATGCTCTGTTCTTTTTTGTTTGTTTTGAGGCCACACCCAGCTGTGTTCAGGGATTATTCCTGGTGGGGTTTGGGGGACCACATGCAGTTCTGGGGATGGTCCCTGATCCGTTAAATGGAAGGCAAGTGCCTTACTTGCCGCACTCTTTCTCCACCTTGTGTTCTTACTTTATTTAGAAGTTCTAATACTGTTTTCCACAGAAGATGAACAAGGTGACATATCCACCAACAGTTCCCTTTTTCACCACTTTTCTGCCAACATCAGTTCGAACAAAATGTTTTAAAGGAAAATTCATTGTAATCATACATCGTAAGCATGTTTTAAAACATGTACTGAAGAGGACTTTTATTTATTTATTTATTTATTTTTACCCAAGAGGTATTGTTCCTTAGTTAAATAAGCAGTTGAAACGAACAATAGTCTTTGCTTTGGGAAATTTCCCTTATAGTTTGCCACGTTTAAGAGTTATAGGCTAAATGCGCAACTTTATTTTGAAAGCGGGATGGTTTTCTTTATAGGAAAAAATGCTTTATTCATGTCAGTCGTATTACACAATCTCGACAGATAATATAGGAGATAAAGAAAAAGTGTAAGACAGAGTACTTGTTCTTACATTGCTCCCTACTTGGGATCAAACTAATATTATTTTTTAACAGCATTGACATTCCAAGACAATATGTGATTAAATTCTAAATTGTGTGGTTCAGGCTGCTTTTGAATGTCAATCTTAACAAAAGCTAGAGACAGGCTACTATTACATTTTTACCCCTATTCACACATACCTGGACTGGAAGTATTTTAAATATTCAGTTTTCAATAGATTAGTAGATATTTTTTAAAGGGATTTTTTTTCTATGAACAACCCCTTTTTAAATGTTTTGTATTATATTTCTTAATTATTTTTCTGACACTGCCTTCATTCTATGAAAGGATTTATTTTGCTTCTTTGTGAAGTTCTGTACTAAGTATGGAATTTATTTCCAAATGGCAACATGCGATTATTATTTAATAGAAGTATTAATTTGCTAACTTATAGCTCACCTATAACAAGGCCCCAGAATAGCATGATAGTCTTTATTTTTTAAGATCTGATTGCTGGAGAATTTTTTTTTTGGTATGGAAAAATCTAGATTTCCTTGAAAACTCTTCAGAGTCAGTGAATTTGAAAATTCAGGTGCTGGATATAAATGAACCTTGGTGATGTAGCCACAACATATTGATAGATAAGGCTGAGGAAGTGATTGTCCAGATGGGAAAAATGCTGATTAAAGCTATAAAACTGCATGTATCATACATACCTAATTGGTATTATTCTATGGATTTATAGATTTTAACTTAAAGCAGTTCTGATGGAAACCAATGGAATAATTTATCTAGGATCCTAGTAATGTTCTACATAGAAAAGTAACAAAATTTCATTTACCATAAGCAGCATAGGTCTGATAATGAACTTGTATGATTTAACCATGCTAATTGTTCATCTGTGAATTATTGATTATGGCAACTTCATATTTTGAACATACAAATTATAAGAAATTGGGTGACGAGTCTGTTGCCTTCCCAAGTGACTTTGGTTGCTATGCGTGCTTTGTTCTGCATTCACCTATATGTAGCACTGTTGCACTGTTGCACTGTCCTCCCATTGTTCATCGGTTTGCTCGAGCGGGCACCAGTAACATCTCCATTGTGAGACTTGTTGTTACTGTGTTTGGCATATCAAATACTCCATGGGGAGTTTGCTAGGCTCTGCCGTGTGGGTGGGATGCTCTTGGTAGCCTGGTAGCTCTCGGAGAGGGATGGAAGAATTAAACCTGGGTTGGCCACGGGCAAGGCAAACACCCTTCCCGCTGTGCTATCACTATGTGTAGTCTCCCTTTAACTGGAGAAGTTGTAATTTAAAGGTAAAGCCATGTTATTTAGTGAAAAGCAAATGCAAAGGGATTGAAAGCAACTCTATTGCAGCATATGCATTTTCATTTAATGATTCTGATTCCTGCTTGCATGTTATGGTAACTGACATCCTGGAACCTCTGTAATCTTGTGGGTGATTCTAGAGGGTCAGCAATATTTGGCTATGAACGTAGAAGAAATGGTGCCATGGGCCCCGAAGAAAGAAGAGTTATACACCACCAAAATAGACCCTAATTATTGTATCTTCACTTTGCCAAAGTATTTTACTGCTGGGAATGATAAGCTCTATTACCTTTATGTCGTCTACATCATAATTTACAATCTTGTGATCATATAATTGCACACTCTCAGGAAGGGAGGGAATTTCAGACGGAGCTGCTCTGGTAGATTGGGTAGGATCAGCAAACTAGATTCTGTTCTGTTTCATCAGTGTCTTATATTTGAGGGAAACATCTGGATTGAATGCCACAAACTGCTTTGAATGGGGCAGATAGTTATTTTGCTCTTGAAGGTGAATGTTTCGTTCCCAGCTCTCAGGTTGCTGCACTGCAGCTGTGGCCAGCTCAGAATCAAATGCTGGAGAGCAGGTTAATGTACCTGATAGATGATTTGGAGAACTGGGTCACTGCTTATAGGAGCTAGGTGGCAATTTAAGGGTCTCAGGTTAGAGCCTCACACGAAGAACACACTTGTAAAATTTCTACTCTTTTTTTTTTGTTTGTTTGTTTTGTTTTAAGTTAGGGCTTACTCCTAGCTCCATGCTCAGGGATCACTCCTGGCGGGGATCAGGTACCATATGGGATGCTAGGGATCAAACCCAGATTGCCTGCTGCATGTAAAGGAAGTGCCCTACCTGTTGTACTATCGCTCCAGACCCCGGACACTTACTTATAAAATCTGTCTGAATGAATAAAAGAAATGACAGCAACCATTTAGGATATGGGCAGCAGAGATGAGTGAAATCAGTGGCTAATATCTCTTCTCTAATGCTGCTTCCTAATGTTTACTTTCGATTTCTTATTCGGACTAGTTTTAAGCTTGATTTTCATGTGCAGGGAATATATATATATATATATATATTATACATACACACACATATACATATATATATGTATATATGCCTAAATAGAAACCAATGTTAGTCAAAGATGTGAATACCCATCAGTGTACATCACGAGAGTGTGTATAGATGAATGTTTGTGTCACTGCCATCTCACAGGTTGACCTGCTCCTCTGGTGCATTCAGTACCCATAGTCGTTGCCCTGACTGATGGACAGAAGAATGGGTCACAGACTGATAGCCGGCAACGTTTTTATAGGGGAAGAGAAACTACTCTCTGCAAGGGTGGGGTGACCTGGATTTACAGATAGGGCAAGTAGTACACAAAGGAGAAATTCAGCTTAAACAGGGAGGACTGGGAGTGTCCCTGTGGAATTGGGCCCCAGGAGGACTGTTGTGTTGTGGGTATAACTCAGTTGACATAAGCTCTATGTGAGGGAGAAAGGAGGGCCCAATGTCAAGCCTGATCTGCGCGAACTTATGATAGGACAAAGGCTTAGCAGACCTGCAGCTCTTATAAATTATGGGGAGATGGCACCCCTTTTGGTGGTGTCTGTACCCATCGCTGGAGCAGTGGCCCCTAAGCCCTCTTGCCTCAAGGACAACCCCCAGAGGTTTACTCAACAGAATGGCATGCCTAGGCGGTTCAGGAAGAGCACTGGCTCTTCCCAACACTTACGCATCTTCGTGTGTGCAGTTCCCAACACCATGCCTTGTCTTTCTTAAACCTTGCTGAGTGGGTAGAACTGATAGCCAAAAGTTGATGCCTTGAATGGCAGATGGATTGGTTATAGCCGAGGGAAAGGGATGGATCCTTAAATTAGTGGGACTCCAAGGGAAGGCCCAGGTAATCCAATGAGCCTGGAGTTGGAGAGTGAGTGATTAGAGGTCTGTGATCAGATGCATCCTGCTCTTGGTGGTTGCCAGGAGGTGACTTCGAAAGACCCAATTCCTAAAAGTAGTCTGCTTTACCTCTCTTACCAGCCTCTTGTGATCTTCTTACTAGACAAACCTGGTTTTTGAAACAGGATACTAGTGAGGTCAGGCTAGTGGTTTTCATCTGCATAAATACAGAGTTGTGGGGGGAGAGGAGGAGGAGGGAGAAAAGGGAAGGGGGAGGGCGAGGAGAGGGGAGGGAGAGAAAAAGTGCTAGAGCGAGAGAGAGAGAGAGAGGAGAGAGAGAGAGAAAGAGAGAGAGAGAGAGAGAGAGAGAGAGAGAGAGAGAGAGAGAGAGAGCGCAACCTGTCTGTTGTGTTAGTGTGTGGGGAAATGAAAAGGATCCAAAGATGACCTCTCCTGAGGAATTATGACTCTCAGAGGAGCCTTGTCCTGTCCTGCTGGGTCAACCCCTGCCTGTGTTGTTGGTCACAGGTGGGCAGGTGGGGAGGAGGAGGCGCGCCAGGCCTCTCAGCGGGCACATCTTCCTCATACCCCTTGGACCATTTTCTCGGTCGGGGCACTAATGTAAACCCCTCTTGCTACCCAAGGGTGTGAATCAATGTGAAAGAAAACTCAGAAAGGCGAGTTCAGAAAGAGGAGCGGTTCTCTCTCATACTTGGCACTTCCCCTCGAGGTGCCCATCCTTCCCTGGCAACCTCAGAAGCTGCCAGAAGGTCTTCCTCGCTTACCAGTGGCTGAATCGAAGGAACCACTTGTGCTGCTTCCCCCTGTGGCTTCCTCTTCTCCAGGCTGTGGTGGCTAACCACGCCACGGTATTGCTTTCTTCCTTCTGGGTTTCTCTAAAACCCACAAACTGGTTTGGTCTGTGTCCAGATTTATTCACGGGGGCACCATTACTCGAAGCAATTCTACCGTTGCCAGTAGCAGTTGCTCTTAACAATTCTATGAAGAACCCATGTTTTTCTTTTTGATTGGGCGGTAGGAACTTTGCATGTAGCCCCCGTTGAGTTTTTTTCCCCCAGTTTCTTTAGAAGGTGCAAAGGGGAGGAGAGGTAGGAGTAGAATCAGAGACAAGGACCCCACATTAGTAGGATTGGCTGGAGGACTTTCTTCCCCAAGTGTGTTCCTGGTTTAAGGAATCATCATTTATTTTTTGCTGACTGGATATTGTGACAGGTTATTTTCTGACTTGGAGCTCTGCCTCTGTTTCGTCCATAGAACCTGCTTAGCTTTTTTTTTTTTTTTTTTTTTTGCTTTTTGGTCACACTCGGCAATGCACAGGGGTTACTCCTGGCTCTGCACTCGGGAGTTACTCCTGGCGGTGCTCAGGGAACCATATGGGATGCTGGGAATCGAACCCAGGTCGGCCGCGTGCAAGGCAAACGTCCTACCCGCTGTGTTATCTCTCCAGCCCCGAGACAGAATACTTTTTGACAGCAAGATCAAAAAAGGAACTTAACTCTAAAGGAAAGCCCATAAAAGTCACAGTAAATCTATCAGAGGCTGAGAGCCAAAGGGAATGCTGAGATATAGCAAAAACCAACCAGCCAACCAACCTTGGTGAAGTGAACCCCTCCAAGAACACTCTATTCAGCTAAATTATCATGCAGGTTTGAGGGAACAATACAGGGCTTCATCAACAGGCAACAGGTTAGGGAATTCATAGCCATGAAACCAGCTTTACAAGAAAAACTAAAGGAGTTCCTTTAAGAAACAAATCTTGGGATGGTGTGACAGTCCAGTGGGGAGGGTACTTGCCTTGCAGATGGTCAACTCAGGTTTGATCCCCACCATCCCATATAGTCCCCTGAGCACCACCAGGAGTAAATTCGGACTGCAGACCAGGATTAACATCTGAGCATTGCCAGATGTGGCCAAAAAGCCACTGCAGCACTGTCCTGTTGTTCATCAATTTGCTTGAGTGGGCACTAGTAACATCTCCATTGTGAGACTTGTTGTTACTGTTTTTGGCATATCGAATATGCCATCAGGAGCTTGCCAGACTCTGCTGTGAGGGCAGGATACTCTTGGTAGCTTGCTGGGCTCTCTGAGAGGGATGAGGGTATAGAACCCGGGTCGGCCGCATGCAAGACAAATGCCCTAACTGCTGTGCTAGCGCTCCAGCCCTGTTGGGGGATGTAGCTCAGTGGAGAGCACGTACTTTGCCCCAAAAACCAAAAATCAAAAAACCAAAAAAAAAAAAACCCCATAAAAAAACCCAAAACAAAAAATCAAACCTCTTAGCACTTTGCCATTGAGTATGGCATTTACTCATGGTGCTTATGGTTGCCCTTGACTAGATTAAGAAATGCCTGCTGCTCTTTCTTCTCCTTCTCCTTTCTCCTCCTCCTCCTCCTCCTCCTCCTCCTTCCTTCTGCTCTTCCTCTTCCTCCTCCTTCCTTTTCCTCCTCTTCCTCTTTCTCCTTCCTCCTGCTCCTTCTTCTTTCAGTTTTTGGGTCACACCCAGTGATGCTCAGGGTTATTCCTGGCTCTCCACTTAGAAATCACTTTTGGAGGTGCTCAGAAAACCCATACAGGATCCTGGGAATCAACCCAGGTCTGGCACACACAAGGCAAGCGCCCGACCCGCTATACTATCACCCTGGCTCAGGTCTATTTATTCTTAACTTGTTAAGGGTTTTCTTAATTTATTTTAATTAATTAATTAATTGACTGATTTTGGGGTCACACCTGGCAATGCACAGGGGTTACTCCTGGCTCTGTACTCAGGAATTATTCCTGGCGGTGCTCGGGGGACCATATGGGATGCTGGGAATCGAACCCAGATCAGCCACATGCAGGGCAAACGCACCACCCGCTGTGCTATCACTCCAGCTTCACTAAGATTTTTTTTAAACTTTTTGAATAATAAATGAATGTTTCACTTACACTGAGTGTTTATGTCTATTCAGATAATTTTGACTTCCACAGAGGTTTTCATTACATCTTTTACTTATTAATGCAGATGCTTAAGCATCATCTACAATATAACATTTTCTAACAGGAAGCCAATATTCCTTTTCTAGAGGTTTTTGAGTTTTTAAAGATTCTAGAGCGATAGCACAGCGGTAGGGCGTTTGTCTTGCACGCAGCCAACATGGCCAACCCGAGTTCGATTCCTCCGTCCCTCTTGGAGAGCCCGGCAAGCTACCAAGAGTATCTCACCCGCACGGCAAAGCCTGGCAAGCTACCCGTGACGTACTCGATATGCCAAACACAGTAACAACAAGCCTCAAAATGGAGATGTTACTGGGCCCACTCAAGCAAATCGATGAACAATGGGAGGACAGTGCTTTCTCTAGAGTTTTTGAAAAATCTGATATCGACTTTTATTTTTATTTACTTACTTATTTATTTTTTGCTTTTTGGGTCACACCCAGTGATGCTCAGGGGTTACTCCTGGCTCTGCACTCAGGAATTACTCCTGGCAGTGCTTGGGGGATCATACGGGATGCCGGGGATCGAATCCAGGTCGGCCGCGTGCAAGACAAATGTCCTACCCGCTGTGCTATCACTCCAGCCCCTGATATCGACTTTTATTAATGTATAGTTGTGTGTCATTTCAGGGTTTTCAGTCTGCTCATTTACAAATATATAGGTGTCATCACCTCTACAATAAAAAACTCTTTAAAGAAGAGATCGCTGTCATATGTGGAGTGTGTAGAAACATAATAACAGAACAACAAAGGGCCCAAAGCATGGGGATTGGAGATTTGTCTACAAAACTGAGCTTACATAGGTAGGGGCAGGTGGTGACTGTGAAGGGAGCAACTCTCTGGTGGTGGGTGTGGGGTGGAAAGATGTCAGCATGAAAGGTATAATTCACAGTATTGTAAAGCCTGCCACTTCAATAAAAACGATAAAGAAAAAAATGTACAAAAATTTAAAAAAGAGAATGAGCCCGGAATAGGCCCCGAGCATGAGGGGCTGTGGAAGGGAGGCCTGTGACCCAGTTCCCGTGGGGGGTCGCTGCTCGTACCCCCACATCTCTGTCGCCCAGCGGTGAAGCAGCCGTACCCACTGGTTCAAGACCATTAGCCTTTTCCAACATCCTTTTTTTTTGGGCGGGGGGCTTTTTGGGTCACACCCGGCGATGCTCAGGGCTTACTCCTGGCTCTGCACTCAGGAATGTGCTCAGGGGACCTTTTGGGATGCCGAGGATCGAACCCAGGCTGACCTTGGGTTGGCCCTGGGTTGGCTGTGTGTGCAAGGCAAATGTCCTACCTGCTATACTATTGCTCCGGCCCTCTTTTCCGGCATCTTGTCCAGTTTACAGACATGAAACAGAGAGGCAGGACGAATGGGGACAGGGGACAGTGAGGTGGCTTTAGACAGGAAGCGACACTCACAGAGAGGGAAAGGCCGGAAGACTCAGCTGTGGAAGCGGCAGGTGGTTCTGATGCTAAGCTCTGGGGCTGATGGCCTGGGCAAGCCGCTCACCCTCTCCTACATGGGCTGGCCTGACAATCAGCCACAAGGGTGTGGAGAGGGGTTTTTTTTACATTATGTAAGACATCTATATTTATTCAGTTATTTTTTTGTGATCTGTGTCCCTCCTCTTTCTTTTTTTTTTAAAAAAAATTTTAATGAAACACCATGAGATACAATTACAAACTTACATACCTTTGTGATTATGTTTTAGTCATACAATGGCCGAGTACTCGTCCCTCCACCAGTGCCCACTCTCCACCACTAATGTTCCCAGTATCCCTCCCACCCTCCCATTTCCCCTCCTCCCCACCTCTGTGGCAGGCACATTCCCTCTTACTGTCTCTCCTTTTGGGTGTTGTGGTTTGCAATACAGGTATTAAGTGGCCATCATGTTCAGTCTGTAGTCTACTTTCAGCACACGTCTCCCATCCTGAGCGAGCTCTCCAAGCATCCTTTACTTGGTGGTCCCTTCTCTATCTCATCTGCCCTGGAGAGGGTTAAATGAGCAGACGCCCACCAGAGTAGCCTCAGAGCCTTGATGCTCAGGAAGTGTTGGTGGCCTTTCACACTTTTGTTTCATTTTGTGGTCACACCTGGCAGTGCTCAGGACTTACTCCCAGCTCTGCACTCAGGCCTCACTCTTGATGGGGCTCAGGGAACCCTACGGGATGCTGGGGACCAATTGCATCGCAACTTGGCTGCATGCAAAGCCAGCGCTCTCCCCGCCATCCCATCACTTGGCCCACCAAATTTTGCACCATTGCCTCTCCCCAAAACCCATCGGCTGGTGCTCCTTCTAGTGTTAACTCTGGGGCCAAGGTCCCAGCACAGGCGATGTCTGCAGAAGGTTTGGGTTGGATCTCCTGTGCCACCTGGTCCCCGAGCACCGCTGGGAGCAACCCCCCAAGAGTGAGGCAGGAGTATCCCTTTAGACCACTGGGTTGAGCATGAAAATAGACAAACAAGCACATGGAAGTTCCCATGGTGCCCACTTCACCTGGGATGAGACACATACCTGGGCGATGTGGGGTCCCCGTCTTTGCAGAGAAAGCTTTGAGCGGCACCTGCGGGTCCACCTTGAAAAGTCAGGAGAGGGACGCGCATCTCCAGAACACCTGGAAAACAGAACCGAAGGGGCCACCTCAGCCACGGTGTGGGAGTGGCCGCTTTTCAGAGAGCCCATCATTGTCATCCTTGAACGAGATCCATGCTGGGATCCCAGCACAGAGGAGAACAAAGTGCCCTTAAGTTTACTCTGAGTCACAGAGCCCCCAGCAGCCACTTGCTTCCACAATCCAAAATCACCGCCATACCCCCAGCCTGACTCTACCGTCTCAAGATGGACCTCACCAAGATAGCACTGCAGCACTGTCCTCCCGTTGTTCATCGATTTGCTCAAGCGGGCCCAGTAACATCTCCGTTGTGAGACTTGTTGTTACTGTGTTTGGCTTATCGAATACGTCACGGGTAGCTTGCCAGGCCGAAAATTCTGGTATGCGGGTTTTATGATTGAAATCTCCAGGCTTTCTCAGAGTTGGGATAGGCTACCTCCCCCCCAACTCCCTGTACTTCTGGAAGCCTTGGCAGTCACATCCACACCCCAAAGCTTCCACTCAATTGAAAAGCTACTCCAGCCTTTCCATCCCGATAAAAATACTGAATGCCCTGAACAAGCACCATGACCTCTTAGCTCCTATATCACAAACCATAATGCATAAAAGGAAAAGGAGAGAGAGAGAGAGAGGAAGAAGGAAAGCACCTCCCATAGAGGGAGGCTAGGGGTGGGGGGGTGGGAGGTTGGGGGATGGTGGTGGGGAAGTGGGGGACATTGGTGGAGGGATGGGTGCTAGATCATTGTATTACTGAAACCCAATTATGAACAGCTTTGTAATGGTATATCGCACAAATATCCAATTAAAAAAAGTTTTAAAAAAGTAATGTGGAGTTCAGGCCCAATTCAACCAGCTTAATCAAGGGCTGAATAAATAGCAGTACTCCTACATAAAAAAAAGGTTACTCTGAATCCTGAGAAAGCCCAGGCCTGGGGGAGGGGTACAACGTGACCCCTACTGGGGTATGAGAACATGCGTGTCTATGCCCACAGCTCCAGGGGTTGACTTCTGCCAAATCAGTGCTGGGCTTATGCGTCGGTGCCCACAGGATGGCAAAGCAGACTTTGGCACACTAGTGGCACCCAGACCCTTTCACACGAGGGGATGGAGCAATAGTATGGTGGGGACAGTACTTGCCTTGCACATGGCCAAGCTGGGTTCAGTCCCTGGCATCTCACAGGGCCCCCTATCCCCAAGGAGGAATCTCTGAGCACAGAACCAGGAGTCAGCCCTGAGCATCGCTGGGTGTGGCCCCCAAACAAACAAAACAAAATTTTTACAATGATTCCCAGTGATGAGAACCATCCTTCTTTAATGTTCCAGATGAGAAAGACAGGTTGAGCGGCTAGACACGGACAAAGCCACATTTCCTGTCTTTGCCACGACTCTGGTTGTCACCCCGAGATCCCAGCTGTGCTCACCCCCCACCTCCCCACCCTTCCTTTGGGGGAATTCTAAAACCAGAGGCGTCTGGAGAGATGGTTCAGCGGCTGAGTGCATGCTCTGCATTCCTGAGGCCCTGGGTTGGATCCCCGGCACCGCATGGTCCCCCAAGCATGGCCAGGAATGAATGTCCCCTGAGCAGAACAGGTATCATCTCCAAACAAAAGCAAACAAAGGACATCAGAGGGGAGGTCTGGCCTCCTGGCCCTGAGCCGGCTGCTTGTACTAAGAGGAATTTCCACTGTAAATCTGACACTTCAAAATAGTGCCCCTCAGGGCTAGAGCCATAACACAGGAGGTGGGGTGCTTGCCTTGCATGTGCTCAACCCGGGTTCAAGCTCCTTGACCCTGTAGGCTTCTCTAAGCCCTGCCAGGAGTGATCCCTGAGCACAGAGCCAGGAGTAAACCCTGAGCACTGCTGGGTGTGGCCCCCGAAACAAAATAAAAATAACACCCTTCCACATCAAAATCCTAAGTATGATCACTCTTGCAACCATGCCACCTAAGCTACTAACAAAATTTAAAAAAACTGATTTAAAAACAGCTCCTTTATCCCATATGGTCTCCCCAGCACCACCAGGAGTGATTCCTGAGTGCAGAGCCAGGTATGACCCAAAAAGCAAAAAAAAAAAAAAAAAAAAGGGGGGGGGGCGCTGGAGCAATAGCACAGTGGGTAGGGCATTTGCCTTGCACGCGGCCAACACAGTTTCAGTTCCCAGCATTCCATATGGTCCCCTGAGCACCACCAGGAGTAACTCCTGAGTGCTGAGCCAGGAGTAACCCCTGTGCATCGCCAGGTGTGACCCAAAAAGCCAAAAAAAAAATAGCTCCTTTAGGGACTGGAGCAATATTAAAGTGGGTTGGGAATTTGCCTTGCAAGGGGTCAACCCAGGTTCAATCTCCGGCATCCCATATGGTCTCCTGAGCACCACCAGGAATAATTCCTTAGTGCAGAACCAGGAGTAAACCCTATGCATTGCCAGGTGTGATCCAAAAAGAAAAGAAAAAAAGCCATGTGCTTGTAGGGTAACTATGGCTTCCGGACAGATGCCCCATCCCAGCCTGGCCATGGGGCCACCCATGCCCTTTGGAAGCTACTGGCAAACCCCAGTGGGTCATGGGAGGATAAAGCAACCAGATTCGCTGTTTGAGCACCTCAGTGCCCACAATGGGGGAAGAGGGGCATTTTCCACTCCACCCCATGTCTATGGGGGTAGAATGCCCAGAGGGCACCCCAGTCATGACCACAATCAAGGCAGAGGTCAGGGAGGGTCACCAGGGGCTGTGACATCCCTTGGCACTGGGAGGGGCATGGGGATACCCCTGCTCCCTTCTTGGCTGCGAGGGGCTCTGGGCTGTGGCACTGTGTTGGGTGAGGCAGAAGTGCCACGGAGGCCGATCCCTGTCCACCCCCCGCACTCCCTTTCCTGCACATGGACACCCACGCGGGAGGCAGGTGGGCCTCACCTCAGGGCTCACCTTCTCCAACAGCCTCGTCAACGAGCTTCTGGAACAAGCCCAGGGCTCTCTGGTCCACGATGAGGGAGACGTCCTTGTCCAGGGCCTGCAGAGAGGCGGCCAGAGCTAGGGCTCCTGGGGGCCCGTCGTTCTCCTCCGGAGGCTCGTGTTTGAAGTGCGTGGGGAAGCCGGTGGTGATGAGCACTGAGCGGGAGTGGGACAGCGACAGGGCGGCCCGCAGCAGCTCACCTGCCCGGAGCAGGTGCCCGATGCCCCGGTTGCCTGTGATTATGAAATCAAACCATCAATCCCGAGTTTAAAGCAGAAACACAGGGCTGGATCAACAGCACAGCAGGGAAGGTGTTTGCCTTGCACTCATTCGACCTGGGTTTGAGCCCCGGCATCCCTTATGTTCCCCCTAGCACCACCAGGAGTGATTCCTGAGTGCAGAGCCAGGAGTAACCCCCGAGCATCATTGGGTGTGACCCAAAAAGCCAAAAAAAAAAAAAGCAGAAACTCATGCAATACCCACCCCCCATGAATCTTGAATTTAAAGCAGAAACTCATGCAAGAAACTATAATCCTGAGCTTAAACCAGAAACTCATGCAAATAGCAGTTCAGGGACTTTTGTTTCTGCAGTGGCTTTGAAGGATGTGGTGGAGAAACTGTCACTTGTCTATCAGAATCCGGTTTCCTCCCTCCCCAGGAGGGAAGGATAGTTAGGGAAATGACTGACGAGCCTGTCTGTGGGCACAAAAGTGTCAGTGGTCACCTTTGGGCCAGGCTGCTTGCACCCTTGGTATTCTTCCAGTTTTCCTTCTTGGAGCCCGGAGTGCTGGTGACTAGCGCCCCCTGGGGGTGACACGGTGTGCTGGAAGCATTGCCTGGTGGCTGTGATAGTGAGGTTATCCTCTGCCTCCCCCCACTGGCCTCATGGCCCTGGTCCCCACTCCGCACCCTGGTTCCAGGCATCACTTGGGGAACAGGTGACGGATGGGCTACAGGGAGGCCACACCTGCCGTCCCCAGTTGTGCAAGTTACAAAGAGCACCAGATCTAGATTCCTAGCTCCCGAAAGGGTGTCGGGGAGAGAGGGGGGTGGGGTGGGCAAGGGGAGGCGGAAGGCAGCTCTGCACTGCCCAGGCGAGACCGCCATGGACCGTTTTGGCCTCCAATTCTAATCACCTTTCTACGACGGACCCTGTTCATGCAGCAGCTGCAGTCACAGTTCTTCCTGCCTCCTGCAGAGGCGGGTGTCACTGATGTTCACTGATACTCCTGCTAGACAGAACTTCCGGGGGAGCCCCAGTGAAGTCTACACCCAATTCTCCCTGCCTCTGTCAGCAAATGGGTGGATTTCCCGTGTGCAACAGTGCCCCCTGCTGCCGCCAGGGATAGAATTTTGGGTCCCGGAGAAGACTCCACTAAAAGCTCAAAACTCCACAAAGAGCTTTCAGCAAACCTACCTGGAGCCCCATGGGAGGATTCCAGCATGCAAGCCTGTTGGATGACATTGGTTTGTACTTGCTCCTCTCTAAGGGAGCTTAGGTTTATTGAGTTACTCCCACCAGAGTGCTCCTGGGGAACAACCAATTCCATCAGGCCCTTCTAATCCTATATTGCTTTTCTCTTTCCTTTATGTCCTTTGCATGGTTTAGCAATGGGCTTTTAAAAAAATTTTTATTAGTGAAACACCATGAGGTACAGTTGTAGACTTACAATTTTTTTTTTTGCTTTCTGTATCGCACCCGGCAATGCACAGGGGTTACTCCTGGCTCTGCACTCAGGAATCACTCCTGGGGGTGCTCAGGGGACCATATGGGATGCT